>DWCF01003982.1:0-17848 GCA_018230265.1 Delias oraia
GGTTATATAATAACTTAATGATTGTGATAAACATATCCTCGTTTCATCGAAACAAATGAGTTTCTTAAAGCACTAGACTCTTCTCTTTATTAGTTTAAATAAACTTTCATTGTATGTATGTAGTATATATTTTAATAAGAGAGGTGTAGCTTTAACTTTTGAAAAAAGCCAGTACTAAATATAACCTTAAATTTGGATTTTCTATAATAATAAACGCTTGATTCGCAAATAATTAGATAGTATTTTAATGTTCACTGATTGTGTGTGTGATACTGCGCGTAACTGCTACGTCACGCGTAGCACAATCGATACGAGAGACGTAGATTTCGCGATTTATTTATAATCATTTACTATTAGAAGCCACGGTTGTAGGCATCGTAGCGTGATAGCATGGAATCCTTTGTTAATATATGTACTATATAAAATAATATTCCTTTTTTAATATATAGTGGGCAGGGTAATTCTTATGGTAAGAGATCACAGTCACTCAAGGATAACCGCGCTGCCATTCATCCATTTGGTTACTACAAGAAGGTTAGGTCTTAGTTGTATACGTCATAACGTGATACAATGTAATTCTTTCTTGATTAATGTGCTATCAAACAAAATATTATTTCTTTTCTGGCAGGGTTATCTTACGGTAATACTTCATCACCAATCATGGACAACCGCGCTGAAATCAACGCAATAGTTTCGCGATATTTAATGCTAAAGTATCAAAATTAGTATGCTTTTATTATGTAGGTCTGTACCCACATAATAAATATTAAGTAATGATATCTTGGAAGTATACTATGACATTAAACAAATAATAATATTCTTCCAATAGTTTTTAATTTGAATAAACAATATTTCTACTATTGTATAAATTTTTTAATCTAGATTAAAAATATTGATAAAGTCTGTAACACCATTGTCTTTCACATCAGTTTTATAAAATTAAATACAAATTAAAATTTTAAAAGAGATTCAGCAAGTATGCAATACAACAGATACAAATACAATAGGAGAATAATCTAACATAATTAAATATATTCCTATTTTTTGGCTTCTATGACTAGCGGTCGTAATTTTACAAACTAAAATGATTTATAGTACCTTTATTTCCACTACCCATTTCCCATATAATAACATAAAAGCTATTTTTATTCAGTAGTATCCGATAGATTATTGCGTTTAAGGGAAAAAACAACATTGATGGTTCCTGGTAGATTGTCATAATATGACAGTTTGTGAAACAATAATTTTTAGATGCGAACGAAATTTTTTTTTTCATCTTCCATAAATTATCTCTACTACTTGCAAACATTTTTATCGTGTTCGCTCTATATTTTTTAATAACAGAAGCCAAAAATGCAATTTAACGTCATTTAAGCTTTTTTATTGAAATATGTAATGTAAAAATAAAATAATTTGTCTTTGACTTTGTTTATTTAATGTTTCAGCCTCCACTAGAATGTGGGATTAATAATCGCAGCCATGGCTATTGCGAACCACATATATGGCCGCACTATCAGGTATTACTTAAGAGTTATTAATTTATTCAAAATTTCATTTCAACATCGAAGCAGAATACAAAGTTTCATCGCTTTCACTTCGATGTTTTTCGTTTTACTAGTGAGCGTTTTTTAGAACATTTTCTGTCGAGCACTCTGTGGAAGCTGCCAGAAGAGGTATTTTCAAAACAAAACGACTTGAGGACCTAAAAAAAGTGCGTACCTATCCCTTAAAGACCGGATACGCCCCCGCGGCCCTGCAAGGACTGGGTGTGTCCATGGGCGTAAGCCTCCTGTTCGTTTGCCACCGGTTTCATAAAAAAGGTGCGTTATAGTAAAACGGATTGCATTGTTAATAAGCCATAAAGCATCGATAATGAACCAAGAAACCTGTTTTAGGAAAGCTAATACAGAAAAGTAAAAGACACTGTATTGTACATTTATTATTAATTAACCCATTAAATATTATGAATTATGGCTCAGATGGGTGTGCTAGCTGGGAGTGGGTGGAACGGCACTAATGGTGGCGTGTGGCCTTCGCGAGTCCCACAGAGCCTGTGCTCTAGAGAATCGATGCGTTATGGACCAGATTGCCGATTAATGCAGGTATTTGGACTTTCATATGTTTATTCGTATTAAGAAATTAAACGGAGATTTTTTTGTATCAACTGTTCGTAATTTTTTTATAGTATAGAGGACAACGGAACAGGTGGGCCTCCTATATGGTAAGAGAACACCGCCGCCAATGGATGACCGCGTCACAGACTGCGCATTGGTTGTGTTGCCGGCATTTTAGATCACTTAAGTAGCATTTTTATGGACCTCCGATATCCTCACTTACTCTGCGAAAGACAGTAAAAGTACCGTTTCACGCCGAGTTTTCTGTTAGCCCGTGGTGTCACTTTGAACGAGCTGGCCTAATTAGTGCGTCATCATATGCTTTAGCATGGCTCTCCTACGGGCGCAACAGTATTGAAACACTCGCCCGGCCACTGTCAAGCCTTTCTAGAGACGAAACAAATTATAAATTAAGTAATAATTATCCAGACCGGGATTCAAACCCGATTCTTCTCGCTTCATGGTCCACTTTGAAAACCATTAAGCTACGAGGCTCTATTTTTCTATTTATTACTGAAAAAATATTTCAAGATGCACAGCAGTATTACTAACGTATGCAACTTTGAGAGTCTTGTAGGCGTTGTGTTTAGGCGCAATTAATTGATTCTGAAGTCTGTCGCAACGCAAAGCGCGGGCTTTATTGGTGCCTCGTAGCTGGAATGGGTTCAGGTTTAAAAAAATGACATAAACTATCTTCTGTAGCTTAGAAGTATAACATTTATTAATATAAATTTTTAAACATTTTCAGAACACCCAAAACCACATGGGCGGGCATGACGGCCGATCAACACCGTACCCTGTCTACGAGTCGGGTTACGAAAACAAACGTAGTAGCACCGAATTCCCAGTGCGTGCCCAGGCTGAAGTACCACAGCCGGTACGGGAAACAGTCCAACGGTCACCACCACAGGAAGAGCGACCGCCTGTGGTCCCGCTACCAGCGTTCCAGCAAGCCTTCGGCTCCACGGAAATCGGAAAATTCGCGGAAGCGTTCAGTCGAGCCGACATAGCGCATGAGGCCGACGACTGTGAGAACTTCTTTGACTCGTTCACAGAGTGGGAGAGCCCCGAGCAGTGGACGCCACCAAAGGAGATTAAATGCGAAGATACATTTTAACGTAAATCTATCTTCGTTCTAGGTAAATTTTTGGGCATCCGCCTTAGTTAAATAAGCCACGAAGCACCATGTTGCCAAACCGACCCTACCGGTATCTATGCGATATCATAGAACTAGTTATGTGATAAAATAGTTAAATGTTTGAGAAATGATATAGTGGTGTGAGTTTAGTTATGATAGAGATATTGTTACAATTGTAAACGTTATTCCCACGGTTCTAGGAACTCATTCACGGGGCGTTCTGTTCACCTAGGTATCTATTGCGAATGGTTATGCGAAAAAGGAAAATGTTCTAGAATGTATATTTCATAATTAAATGTGCCTTGAATCGGCGTCGGCCGACTGTCGCGCGGCGTCCCCCAACATGTTACAGATAAATATCATAAAGTCATTATTTATTTACAATAGTAATATAGGGACCAACGTTTAGACAATTATACATGGCCGCGTGAGATGGACGCAATACGATCGATGGAGGCGATTTACAAAGATTAGTATTGTCGCTAGGATCAAATTGTTTAGAATTAATTCATCGATTAACAGTTACAAATTAACAACGGACCTTTGTTAAAAATTAGTGTTTTTCCACCTTGTGTCATTTCAGTCACTATCAAAATTGATATTGTAAATTTCTGTTCCGACTGAGAATCGATCCCGATATTTCTCGCATCGTGGTAGACTTAAGGTCACAACTACGAGGCTTAAATCTATCACGGAGTAATCTTTTGAATTAATTTAAATTATTGTGTCCACAGGTTGAAAAACACTGCTTTGAATGTTAGCGCCTATTCTAAATTCTATCAGCATTTCTTGCATTTCAAAACTACACTACTACATGATATTTAGCTATAATAGTGTTATTAATACATTTATATGTCAACTCACAGAATGAAACTGTTCATTCCGCTTTCATGAAACAACTACAGGAAACGTTAATACCAACATTTATAGTGGCGGATTTACTAATTGCACACTGGTAACTAATTTTAATTGAAGTATTGAAACGTATGAAATATTTTTACAACTCATAAAAGAGAGAATTATAGCTAAAAGTCTGGCAACCTCGGACTTGCAAGGGATCGGGATATCCATGGGCCAAGGTTCGCTTGTCCTGGGTGTGCTTCCTGCGAATTTGTCTACGTATGTATGTATTTTTATATAAAAAAGGTATATTTATAAAGGTTTTATTATTTTTTAATGAAGGAAAGACTGTCATTATAAAATACAGTACCTACAAACATTGAAAGTTAGATTTTTGAAAGTTTGTTTGCTTTGTGTTTATATAACAATGTTTTTATATTTTGAACTAAATTTGTCAGTTTCTAAAATCTTAAAACATTTTGTTGGTAAATCCACCATTATTAGATGAAGCTTCCATATATGATAAATGGTATGAACGCTACAGCAAATTTAAATTCTATGATCAAACAGTAATCGTCTATAATAATGTATGCTTAAGAAGCAAAAAGTGGCGAACAATGTTATTCTGTGATTCATTTTGTCGTACAACGTTCCAAATAGACGGGGATACAAAGACGTCGCGCGGTTTCCAATCTCTAAATTAAATTAACCTTTAGGTACAGGAGCAACAGATCGCAAGCATAGCAAACCTAGCTAGTCAAAATTTTAAAAACATTTTCTAATAGGAGCGGCTTTTTGATTAAAAAAAATAAGGGTCCAAAAAATTTATGTAGCTGTCTGTCAATGTAGTCTGTGGTATTCTTTTATTCAACCAGTGACTTAGTAGAGATTTTAGGGTTATTGTGAATCTTCGACGTCATATTAATGATAGATGTATTTAATAAAATAGGGATTAATTTAAACTCTTCCACCGGGCGTAGGTTATTTCGATCCATTTTGCTGACTAATATACAATTATTTATAAGATTTATCCCAGTATTTATAAACTTTGCTAGAATCTCTGTTGTGACGTCATTGAAAGAATTTGATTTATGACATTGGTTAAAGATTATAAATGTGATGGTTAGTAATTATAATGTCGGCCAGGAAATGGTTTATCTGTTCTGACATAAGATCGAACTACCAAAAAGGTTGGGATGGGAAAAAACAATTTATTGTTATGTGCTGACTTAAAATATTAAACAACATTTTTAGTCGACTATTAAAAAGTACAGTTAAATTAAGAATAGAAATGCTTTTTTTTGGTTTTTAAAAATTTTGGAATATTATTTTTACTATATATATAAACTATTTCGGGTTTAAAATTATTATAGTTAGTCTTTAGTTTGTCTTTGATGGATGGTGACATTGATGATTTTGAGTTTTGACATTGACGCGCATGATGAAATTAATTAAATATAGTTATTTTTTACAATATTTTAATACGTACATAAAATGTAAACATAATGTTGAAATAATCAAATTTAATTTTTACATACTTAACGAAATATTTCTATTCTTAATTAAGCCTTTAAAACTGATTACAGATAATCTGTTGTTTAATAATTTACATTCATGGTTATTTGTCTTTGTTTACCAATAACATGTTTCAAATGTCATTATAAAGTTAATATTGTCACTTTTTGCGCTTCACATACTGTCATCACAAACTGGAATTGGGAATGCATTTTCTGATTGGCCGCTACTCAATACATAAACTCTTTTTACAGCCGCCAATTCGTTTAAACTTACAAATTTGAAACATTAAATCCCTTACTTATAAGCTTAAATTATTTCTTATATTTTGTCTCGTTTTGGCTGTCATAGTCAGTGTGATGTTTCCATCACACTGACTATGACAGCAAATTTAAGACTGTCAACTAATGCAAGTTTATTAGTAAGGGGTAAAGGTTGATTCAAAATTGTATATCTCTCACCACAGCCCAAATTTGTTTCGTTCACTGTTAAGTATTTTTATATCATACTGTATGATTAAAAAACTTCCAAGGGTCTTCGGTTTTTATAGAAAAACGGGTGGTAGGTATTACAACCTCTTTCTATGAAACAGATTTGGAGTGCCTTACGTAATTTATATTTAATAATAATCATTAATGTAGTTGAAAGAATTATTAGTCTTATTTGGAAACACCACTTAGATTAAATTATTCATTTAACTATTTCCTTAGTCGGTAGATGTGATAAACTTAATATAAAATTATATTAATAATTATATTAACGGTTTTTTTACAACAAATATTAAAGAGTAATAATGTGTGCGTTGAATATAAAATAATTACTAGGAAAAATGTTAAAATTTTTCATTTTACATATATGTTATAATATTAATTTCTTTATCTATCCGTCTATATTTGAAAACACTTGTATTGATCGATAGTCACTATCGCTTTTTGTAGACATTATGTTAATCAGTTTCTTGTTTTATCTGTGGCATCAAAATGCAACATCTACCTCTTCCGTGAGTTTACTGCCAAAGATTCGATCTCATTTTTAAAGTCAAGAGTTGTGGTCACAGGCCCCGAGAGTCCATGCCGTTGGATTGTTCGGCCTTGACGGTTCTTCAAGCGAAGGGGAAGGTGCGCGCCCTGTTGTAACAGAGCGGTGATTGGGTTGGGCCCAGTATAATTTCACCCATGGAAGAGCCATGCTGAGGCATTAATTGGGCCGGCTCGTCCGAAGTGATACCACGGGATCACAGAATACTCAGCGTGAAACGGTACTTGTACTGGGTTGCGCAGAGTGAGTGGGGATATCAGAGGCCCTTAAAAATTGCAGCTTAAGCGGCGTAAAAAGCCGGCAACACAACCAATGCGTGGTTGTTCATGGGCGGCGGTGTCCTCTTACCACATAGGAGACCCACCTGCTCCGTTGAAGAAAGAAGAGCCGGTAATAAAAGTCGGCCCATTCAACATCTGTTAATCTTATGAGGGCCGCAAAATCTCTAGGCGACTTATTATCAACTTTTCTTATACGTTTAAATTCATATTTATCTATTGTAACAGAATCTGTGCTATAAAGCTGAAGTAAGTTTTCATTCTTGATTAATTCTTTAAGCGAGAATTTTTCAGATTCTTTTGTTTTAATTCAATTATTTTCTTATTATTGATATTTCTTCTTCATCAAAACATAAGATACGAATATTGATTGAATCCTAAACTCACGGTAGGGGTAAGTTTTAATGTTTATGTAATATATAAGTATGTATAGTTTTCTTTTAAACTAGTTTATGTCTATCAAGTCCCTAAATACGATATGTCGAACACTTATTAGGATTTGTTGTCACTTCGTTAACGCGCTCTGCCAATCACGTGACATTGAATGAAGTACAAATAACAGATTTTGATATTATTCTCGTCGTTAAGACAAAAAATAATAGTTAAGAGATAAATCATCATAAAATATAACGTAATATGCTTTAAGCGACATTAAATGAAAAATAAATGACGTAAGCGAATTGTGTATTGTCAATGTCACGCGACTGACAAATGTCGTGTTAATATTAATTGTAGTCTGTGCCACATACTAATGTATATATAATATACATCTCTAGATAGTCTATTGTTATTTTTTTAAGTCTAGGTGATTTATAATTTATACTGTAGAAATATAGATACAGATTATGTAACTAAATTGTACTAAGTGTTCCATTTGATTGAATAGAGCTTCCCTAGACTCTGAATTGTAATGTCTATGGTAATTTATAATTATTTATTTATTGTTCTTTTATATCGAATCGTTTTTAGGATACTAATTCATGATAGAAATGAAAATTAACTCTCTCTTCATAATGAAAACCATTATTCTATTTAAGTAGTATTTAAATTGACTAACATAAAATTTATTATTATTTAAAATAATCAAATTATTTGGCTATCTAAAACAGTTTCGTTAGTGCGAATAGGAAATTCTTTTGAAAAAGCTTTTAAAAAGTTAGATAATCTCACTTTTTCTCATTCCTTGTTCTTCTGTATTTGAATGTGATTAATTTCATCCTATTTTATAATCTATGAATAGTTTTATGTTGTAAATCACAAGTTAATGTTTTAATTTATAAAAAAATAGTACAAAATTCAAATATTTATTAGAATGATTAGAAGATTGGATTGTTTTTCTATATATTAATGGTTTTTATATATCGCATGTAAATAAATACAGTTGTTTTTAAAGTTACAGGTTAGATGCAGTTGAATTAACAAATTATTTCGTTCGTCGTCTTAATGTACGAAATAAATTAATAATCTGAATATTTGTTTTATTTATTAATAATTTTAATGTTATCGCTGGATACATACTTAAGATCGTATGAAATAGATTTTGGGGCCAATAAAAACAGCAGGGGAGGGTAAACCGGGGATTTTCCCTTGAGTATGTGAGGATACAGGTTTTCCAGTTTATCTACCCTTTTAAGTGACGTAAAAATCCGGCGACACAGCACATGCTCCACACGTTTTTTATGAGCGAACCGTTCTTTTATCTGCTTCATTACAGTACCGTGATAACTGCTCTAACTATATAAAAAAATATATTTAAAAATATTTACACTTCTTAAAAGATAATTTAATGACAGGTTTTACTACCTAAAATCTATTTTATTTTATGGAAACGATGGTAAACGAGCAGGAGTCTCATCTAAGATAAACGGTTCTCCGCCCATGGACATCCCTAACTTTTGCAAGGCCGGGGGTGCGTTGGCGGAAAATCTCGGATAAACTTGAACAAAGATAGTTTTTTTTATGAAATAATAAGGCAAGCTGGAAGCATACAAAGGAAAAGCGATGGGATACGTTGAATAAAACCTCCGATTTCACAGATATCATTTATTTTATTCGTAAGCAATAAAAAGTAATCGTGTCACAAACAAAGTAACTTTATTACATAAAGGATGACAACACATAAATTGGTGTGAAAAACCCAAATCTCAGCCGAAGTGAGGCGCCACGTTCGACCCGTTCCTATAGCACTAAAGGCACTTTCAATTTAGGCAATTGAATGAAACGAGGAACTCATTGAATATACTTAGGGTACATGATAAAATTATAGAAATGCACAACCATATAAACTTGTAAAAATCAGGCGAAGGTGCAAATCACACTGTGAACATTAAGAAACGTAACATAACGAGCACCGGCGCGTCACTCCGGCCGGGCATTTTACATGTCTCCCGGAAATTGCATGAACACAAAATATTTATCGATTCGTGCTGAAACATAACCCTCGTATTTCAGTAAGTCTTTCTAAATATTCATTCATTTTCCTACTTTAACATTATTGAAGTATGAAATACGATTGCGACTCAGCTCATAATTTCACAATTCATTCATATTTTGTTTATTTAATTTATTAATTATATTTTCTTAGTATAACAATATCTATAAATTGGTTGTATAAGTTCGTAATTATTAAATTCGAATATTTTAACATATGTATATTAATAAACAGGTTTTATTTCATTAATCACAAATTATATTGAACGTAATTCCAATTTAAAATATAACTGCATTCACATAACTTTTTAATTATTAAATAATTTTAATATATACACAGTATCAATTTACAAGACATTCCCAAATACGCTGTAACTTATACAGATTTCATTTTAAATGAATGTGAGTTCATTTTAAAGCCATAATAATACCGATTAGATTTAATGACGTGATGATATGTAGCAACTTGTACGTATACCATTAACAATGCCATCTATTGTTTATAACGAGGAGTAATTATTTATCTTGTGCGCGTGTACTTTTTAAATTGGATCA
Source organism: Delias oraia (assembly GCA_018230265.1). Lineage (NCBI taxonomy): Eukaryota > Metazoa > Arthropoda > Insecta > Lepidoptera > Pieridae > Delias > Delias oraia. The sequence continues at coordinate 9,909 of DWCF01003982.1, forward strand.
TTTTAAAACTATTACTTTGTTTTTATTTTACGGTAATTTGTTCATCGAACGTGAGTGGATTTTAAAATAGGATTTAATCACTAAAACAACGTACAACATTTAAACAGCGAAGTTTGACTGTCACCCAATACAGTGTTATTATGGTCTTAAGATACGTTCGAAAAGTCAAATTTGTCTAAATAACGAAATAATTAGTGCTATGTCATACGTTTAAAAGAAATTTGACTTATTATGTGAGTTTTACGCCTAGCCTATGATAGAACTTTCAAATTTTATCACGAAGAGAAATTATCATTATCAAAACTACCTAATGTACTTCTCCATGGGTAGAGTGCATTTTGAACTATAGTGAGACCGATTGCCAATGTGAAATTAACATAAGTAGATTACATCTAACTACTCTCACGATTTATATTCATAGTTTTAACGATAACAGTAGCTTTACGAAGCGCAGGGTCAAAGGATAACTAGTTTGGCACAGGACTCAATAAATACTATACTATAATATACCATTGAACGCCCATGATATTGTGAATTTCTTTATGTATATATAAACAAATCTCAATATAAATCTAGAACGAAGTAATGATTAAAAATTTTCAATATCGTATATGAATTACGACGAAACCCCAAACAGAGCCTAGCCGTGCGCTGTTTGAAAAGAACGCAATGAGATATAATTCCACTGTGCCAAGAAAAGGTACATGTATTTAGGTCTATGATTATCATATGTAAAGGCAAAGGAAATCATGAAAAGACTACTATATGTACTATATTAAAATGTCACATTACAGTCTTGACCTGGGTACGGGTTCATCGCTGCGTACTCCTCCGATCAATATAAAATTATTAAAAAAAAACAAACGCAAATTTTGGTACCATTATAACAATTATTTTATCTACAGTAGTTGACTGACTCGCATCCAAGTTAATATCACGTTAAAATTTCCTGACAATATTGCCAAACATATCCAACAATAAAACTGCAGCAAACGAATTTATGAGGAGATTCATTTACTGTGTGTTGTCATTGACAAGCCACAATGTCGGGAACAGACTATTTTAGGCAGAATTTCATGAGCTGCATAGAGTACATTTTATATAATTTGGCATATGAGAACTTTTTAGTTATGCAATAAAATAGACCTCAATCTTGACATTGTTGAAAATCATCGCACCTTTGTTTTTGTAACTTTTACGATTATCACAATATACAAATCCACAGTGTTAATTGCGGTCAATGAAACTCAAGATTGCATTTTTCTACTGCCATTTGAGTTTTAGGTAAATTACATTCAACAAAAGACTAATAATAAGAAGGGGATATTGGAATGTTCCAGCGAGTCTTTGCTAAGAGATTCCCAGCGTGCGTGCTTCATAGTGTATGGGTATTTCATAGCATATTTAGTGTCTATGGTCCGGTGCGAGCGACTTACGGCTTGCGGATAGGTGTTGCGCGCGGGGTGCGGGGCGCTGCGGGCGTGGCAGTGTGGTCGGCGCGGTCGCAACATCGGCCGGCACTTCACGCGGTTTCCACACCGGTGACCCTACAACACACCAAACACCGAACTCTTTTACATTTCATTGAGTTCTATAACGACCGTCAATTTAGAATCACATATCCAGGGTAATACGGAACCGCGAAAAGAGTTGAATGTTTGATGAATGTTGTCTGAAGCTGTGCTGGCGTACTTGGGACGTTAAACTTCAAAGCTGATCGTGATGTGATTAGTGTTTAACTAGTGAAGATTATATGAGATTGTGCACAGTTCACTAGCACAGTTCCAAAACCCTAGCCAGACTGCGATCGGCGAGAGTGAAGGAGTAATATCACAAACACAACAGTATATTATCGTCTTCAGTGAACCCAGCTCTCACTCGACAAACATAGGGAACTCAACATTAACTGACTCACAACTAATCAACATTATCATCGAACATTCAAATTTTAACATCGGTGGTAAATTAACATAAAAAGTACGCTAAAACAATTGAAACAAAAAAGTACTGAGGCAAAGTAGAATCTCCGTGCGTCCGCTTTCCTAACAATACTAGTATTCTACTGTTTACTTGCATACTTGAATTATTATTACGTATCATGGGTTCTTATTTTTAGACTACACAATTTTCTTTTACGATTAAATACAGCCATTAGTTATATGTTACGATAAATACTTATTATAATACGTTGAGAGATAGGTTAATAAAATGCTTAATTAAGAAGACATAAACTAAAATATTTATATAATTAAAGTATAGTACAACAGGATAAAGATGATAGTAAAAATAAATCTTTCAATTAATTTCTAAATTGAGCAGGCACAATAAAATACAAATCATCAATGAATGTATTAAGAAATGGAAGACTTAATAAATGGTACCTAAATTTTTTTCATGGTTCACAATAATTAGTTTACTTACAAATGTATATAGTGAATCGAAAAGATTGAAGTAATATGAGTAGTGGTTATTGAGTAATTAATATTGATTAAGGATACACATCAGTTCGGATCCACAGCCATATAATGTAACACTTAGCACTTGATACTAGGATTAAGTATATATTTAATTACCATATAAATTACTGCATATATGCCATCTGTAAGACAAGATAAATTTAACTGTGGCGACACAAGAAAATTACACCAACTCACTAAGAAAAAAAATGATTAGTTTCGTTACATTATAAAGATGTTAAAAAAATATATTTAAATACGATCAGAATGAAAAAAAGAAAAAGAAAAATACATTGTTTTAAATGTCTATTGAACTATGTAAGGCCCACCGTACGTTGTGTAGCGCTGGTGTCTAGCACCGACTACTAAGATGGAAATATATGGAACACGAATAGCAAGAGATAGTTTAGACAGGTAAGATTGGTACCCAAGAAGAAAAATGTATTCTAATTCTGAGACAGAAGATATATAGAAAATAAGTTGAAGCACAAATTGGAAAAATATCTCTCGTGATATGTATCTGAAAAATATAACAGACTATGCTATAAAACAAAGCTAACTACATAACAGTATCTGTTACATTGTAAGACTTGAAGTTTATTAAATGAATTATATTGCCAAATAAAAGGAGTTTAAATTTGGCGAATATTGTAATTTAGATAGGCCGCAGAATTAGCAAGTTAAAATGGCAATGGGCAGGCAACGTTGCACGTAGAGCATCGGCCATCTGGCCGATGGGGCCGAAAAGTGTTAGAGTGGAGACCACGGACTAGCAAGTACAACGTAGGACCTCCACCCACAAGATGGACAGACCACCTTATAAAGGTCACCTGAAGACGCTGGATGCAGGTCCGAAGGGGAGTCCTATGTTCAGCAGTGGCCACCTACTGCTGAAATGATGATTATAAAAATTTGGCGAAAATGTATTGGAAAAAATAAACGATTTTTCACTAAACTTTACGTTCTGTTACCCCTTATATTATATTAATACACTTTCATGCTACCGACAAAAAAAACATAATAATATTTTCAATAACTTTAAAAATAAATAAAAAAAGGATAAAAACTATAAAATACCACAATTACTTTCATCTCATACTTACAGATTGTTTTTTTTGCTATACGTATTTCGGTGCGAATCGCTACAAGCCATTTGTATTGTTAGACAAATTTCAAAATGTTACGTATACACAATTTGAACTTAGCATTTTGATTACAACGGTGTTACGCCATCTACTATACGATTGGTGTTTTAATTTGATTACACTAATTTAAAGGGGTAAATGTAACTAAGTAAGTAATTTATACATTTAAGTACGTCTCTAGTCAATTCCATATAACAGTCGATGCAATCTTTCTTAGAGAAAGTTCTTCGGAACAACAAAGACATACCGCATTTAACCTTCATAATTATCATACATAGCATAATTTATCATACAGATTCCAGGATTGAAAACGGTTTTGTATCATTTTATTACAATTTTAGATAGCAAAGATATTTGATGATTGGCGGTATTAAAAATAATTAGGACTGAAAGCGTGTAGTTTTTTTTTAATGGTATAGTGGGCAACGGAGTAAGCGATTATTCTCTGTGGTAAGAGATAACCGCCCACGGATACCCGCGCCACAATTTCAAGGGCCTCCGATAAAATAACTAAAACATAGTATAACTACTGTTTCACGGTTGTATTCTGTGAGCCCGTGGTATCACTTTAGACGAGCCAGCCCAATTAGGGCGTCATCGCACATCGCAGGGCTCTCTTATGAGTCGTTTAAAGTCAAACAAATTAATTTTATATAATCGAGCTTAGTATTCCGCTTAACATGTTCTGTGAATTATATTTGAAATAAAATTAAACATGAATTTGATTAAAATCGACTTTAGAACATTGTCGGGTCGAAGGGCAAAGCCCACGCTCATGCGCAATGCCGTCCAGTGTCTCCACGCTGCTGCGATCAGACGATGTTAGGATAGACTGAGGCATTGACTTCTTACGAGTTCTGGGGTACTTGCCCTTTGCCTTATGCTAAGAGGGCTTGCCCTGCTTCTTCCCCGATAAATAGCAGTCTACGCAAGTGGGTCGCTCAGCTGCCGCGGCAATCGCTTCAGTGGATTGCGAGACAACGATTCCCATTTTCATAGCTTTGTCCTCAACTTTGGCCAACTGTGAGTAATGTGTCATTCTGTCTAGCGAGTTGGTTCCAAGACGAGCCAGCTTCTCGCCACTAGATTTAGAACACCGCCGGCTCACATTCGGCGACTTGCAAGGGGACCGATCGAAGCTGGCTTGCGGTGTTCGCATTATACCTTTTTTCGGAGCCGGTTTAGGCGATCGAGATCTGTCCACGCTGCTCTCACGAGACTTCATAATACTACCGCGTGGTGGCTTCGTACCGTCGAAACTCTGTTGCGGCGAGCGTGACTTTTCTATGGTCGGCGATTTTGATTGATCGAAACTGCCTCTCGGCGAGCGATGCAGTTGTTTCGTCTGTTTTAGGCTCGACTTGTTTGGTGATTTGCATATGATGACCTTGGTGACTTTGTCTCTATCTGGTGAGCGATCGCATTTACTGGGTGATCTCTCTCTGTGGATGCTACTTCCGGAGCCGGAACGTATAACTTTCGTCTTCTTTTCGGACGTCTGTTTCTTTTCGGGGGACGATTTCAGTGATTGTGACTCTTGCTTACCTAGTTCTTTGACCATTGTTGGTTGGTACTGTGTGGGTTGGTGAGATGACTGGATGAGGCGGGCTTGGCTGCCGGTGCTACCTGCGCTTAAGGTGGATGTTGTGCTGAAATTAAATTACATACATTAAGCATAGTGACGCTAAAAAACAGGCAATGCATAAGCTTCTATCGTAAAATAAAGGTGATGCCTGCGTTCAAGTATTATATAAAACATCTTTTAAAAAAGGGCCAACAGTGGTCAGGTTACAATGGATTACAAAACTCGCTTGTTGTTTTTTTAAATAAAATATACTTTTAAAAAAATTAACAAATGAATCCCATAAATTCAAATTAGTATTATCATCGAAAATACAATTAAAATATTTTAACTTTTGGTTGCAAATGTTACGGCGCATTATTAAGCAAAAATGTTCAAAAATTTCGTTACGTAACGCTTAAACGCTCTCATAAGTATGACATCTATGTATGTATAGTGCTAAATAAAAATTAATAAAATGAAAGAAACTATTCACTAAAAAAATTTAAAACTACATAGCTAAACAGAAAGAGCGACATAAATACATCGTACATAAAAAGCAGATAATTAAGCAGAATTTATTGAAAGAAAAACATCTTTCACTTATTTTTATAATAAATTGTCTTATATTTATTGTATATGTACAATAAATGATAAAATTTATAGATTTTTTCATAAGTAACTTAGTCATTTTTTCTCTTTAGCATTGTTAGAATATAAGCTATTTTGGCGTACATGTATGAGTGAAGAGCGAACCTACAAAAATTTAGCGGCAACAGAAAATATAAATGCGTCCAATCAATGTAGGCAACTGATGATACTGACGCACTGACTTTTAAATGGCCTTCTTTTTAAAACTTGATAAAAATAATTTTAGGGACCTAATTGTTGACTTTATTTTTTAAATAACACTCAAGATATATAATATTATGTAGAATGATATATATTTAATTGTATTTTTAAAATCGGTAACGGAAACGCCAGGCTCTGTATAGAGCAAAATGGCGGAAAATTGATACCTCTTGCCCCACAGAGAGAACTCAGATTGTCATTTTTAATATATCTTCTCTTAGATTTAGGTTGTAAGATTATATTTTGTGACAAAATTGGTGGATAACTTTAATTGTCATACGATGGGATAAAATGGTAATACTGCCTTGCCCCGAACAGGGTAAGATGGCGAACAGTTGACGCATTTCACCACTTTGATTGAAATATTCCCATTTAGGGAAAATTAACCAATCTTTGATTGATAGTTTCGACAAATTCCCATTTTTTTTATATGTAGTAATTCGATGCCATTGTTCTTATACAAAATAGACAATTTACTGGAGTTTTTTTGAAGGCTTTGAAGCGTTTGTGTCAGTGCGTCCGCAGCCTCGTATGACCCATACATGTGTACCTGAGTGTGAGGTGGTTGGGAGTACGTCCTAACCCTCTCTTGGTGGGAGGGGCGGGCGGTTCGTCTTCACCCTCCGACTTCGAGCCGCCCTCCGATTTCTCTGTGTCCGTAGGGGGTGGCGGCGGAGGTGCTCGCTTTATGCTCTCTAATGCTTTATGAAAATCAAACAAACAAATATCTATGACACTTTTCATTAAATTTCATTGTTTAACATAGAAACGTCTTTAAAGTCATTTCTCTATATATAAAAAACAAACTCATTTTTCGTTATAAATGTAACAAGAACGGGCTCACCTTCCAAACCAAATGTTTACTTTAGACAGATCTTTAGATTAATTTTTTTTTGTCAAATTGAAAATTTATACGTAGCAAAACTGTGGAACTAGGTGGCAAACGAACAGCAGGCTCACCCAGGATAATCGGACCTCCGTCCATGTACACCCCTAGCCGTTGCAGAGCCACTGGTGCGTTGCCAGCTTTTAAGGAATAAAAATATATGGATACTTGCAATAATACCCATACATTATTAGCAATAATAAATAATGCCGAATTAGAAAGCTGAAGTGGCAATGGGCAGGCCACATCGCACGTAGAGCGGATGGCTGATGGTGCCGAAAAGTGTTAGAGTGGAAATCATGGACCGGCAAACGCAGCGTGGGACGTCCACCCACAAGGTGGACAGACGACCTTATATAGATCGCCGGAAGACGCTGGATGCAGGTCGCCTCCGACAGGTATTCATGGAAGTCCAAGAGGGAGGCCTAGGTCCAGCATAGGACGTCTTACGGCTGAAGTGATGATCATGATGATTGCTTGGATCTAAATCTAATAAACAAATACCTGCTGCCTCACCAACTGTTTTGCTTCGAAGTCTAAAGGTGTGATCATCAGCTTCATGGGGTACATCTTCAGCGTCTTGAGAATTGTCTCGCGATAAATTGCCAACCTTAGGAAACAATAAGTTAATATTTACTCATTATTCAATTTAATTTTTAAATTAAAACAGTTTGTTAAACTTTTTGTTGATTAATACTTATAATTACTGATTAAATTACAAAATAAATAAAATATTAATATTTCGTTTTGTATGTTGTTTAAATTTACATAAATGGATTTTTCTGTATGCATACATACTCACAAATTATTTTCCATACTAAAAAACATTTATCAAAGACTTTTGTCTCCTTTTTACGAAAATAATTGTTATTTTGAGCAATTGTGAAATAAATTTAAGCAGAAACTGTATTTTTACTACTAAAATTAGCTTAACCAAATCTTAACATATTCTGTGTTACGTTGTTGGAGGAGAGTGATAGAATATTTATTCAAGATTATTTCACCATAACAAAACAATCTTGGACTTACTTAACTACATA
>DWCF01003983.1:0-17839 GCA_018230265.1 Delias oraia
AAGTACATACAAAACAGCTTTAAAAGCATTATAAATATGAAAAAAAAAGGTTTTCAAAATTTCCGATGTTTCTCGTACCACAACTGTTTTTTTTTTAAGGTATTTTGTGCCGCGCACCACCACTCTGCAAATTCAACTACCTGTAAAGGTAATTCCAAACCGATACGACTTGGGGAAATTAAAAAAGCGTACCTGACCATAATAGGCCGGCAACACACACAATATAGACTGTGGGTGTTCATGCAAGGAAGACCACTTCTCCTAGATTAGCCTCCTGCTCATATACCTTTCGCTTTTATTAGAAAAAGTATATTAATTTAATTAATTGAGTTTTATTATTACTACATAGTTTTTCAATGTATAATGTGTAAGAAAAATAATAACTTTATATATTTTACCGTAATGATCATTTAAACAGAGGAGTTCTAACTTCCAACAGTTTTATATCAAAGATGGAGAATTCATTTATTATATAAGACAGCTTACGCGATAGAAAAGCTATAAAATGCTTCATCTAATAATTCTTTAATTATTTAATTTTTAACTATTTGTTTTTTTTTCGTATAGCGGACAACGGAGCAGGTGGGTGTCCTATATGCTGACAGAATAAAACCCCCATTGACAACCGCGCTATAGTCCGCTCATTGGTTGTGTTGCCGGCTTTATACGCCGCTTAAGCAGCATTTTTGAAGGGCCTCCGATATCCTCACTCACTCGGCGAAACATAGTAAACGTACCATTTCAAGTATAACTGCTATTTCACGCTGAGTATTCTGTGAGCACTTGGTCTTCGAACGAGCCGGCCCAATGAGTAGGTTAACATATGCTTTAGCATGGCTCTCCCACAGGTGTGTTTATTCAAAAACTAATTAATTCCAATCAATACCTGCGGCACCTTACGACGCCAAAGGAAAAATTAACCCATACGGCCAAATGATATACGGCCCGTGTTTTATGGTAGGTATTCCGCGATTTATGGCGATCTCAATCCGTTGCCATGGTAACGTGAATATATCACACGGACAGACAAATGGAGCTGATTTATCTACAGCCTCACTTCCGCGAACTTAATGTTCGAACAATAACATAGATAATAGAAAATTACTCGCCTCTTGTCGGTTTTTGAACTACGATCCTTTGTTTAAGTCGAAAAAGGTGATCTATGACACCTAAATAACCCGATTGGCTGATTTTAATGTTCTCACTAGGTTTTTATGGGATAGCAGAGAACACCGCCGCCCTTGAACAACCGCGCGACAGTCTGCACATTGGTTGTGTTGCCGACCTTTTACACCTAAGGTCTTAAGGCCTCCGATATCCTCACTCAATCTGCGAAATACAGTACAAGTACCGTTTCACGCTGAGTATTCTGTGAGCCCGTGGTATCACTTCGAACGAGCATTGAATAAGTGCGTCAGCATATGTTTCAGCATGGCTCTTTCTAGGGTGAAAATTGTTTATATAGAAAGTATATTATAAAAATATAAACAGATAAAACCAACACCCTTTCCGTTTGCCTTATTAGGAATATTAAAAATTTATTTAATCAAAAAATTGGTTTTCACACACTGGCAGATTCATGTTTGACTTAGTTCATGTAATAAGGTAGCAATTGTTTATAGAGAACTCCATATTCATTGAAAAGTAAATTAATAAGGTACAAATGATAATAATCTTTAAAATTTTACTTTGCTTTATTACTCTTTGAACTTTGACTTTGAATTTTAAAAAAAACCTTAAGTATGGTGAAAAACTAGCATTCTACCTCTTGTGCTGAGACATACTAAAAGCGATGCTTCTTTTTAACGTGCCTGTATAATTTTATAATTCGAGTTATCAATTCTAGCATCGAATATTGAGATTGAAACGCGGTATTGAATCGTTTCGCAGTTAAGATTATCACGTCTTTGGAAATAATGATCTGCGTCCGATTCGCTGAGTGAACATTACTCCTTCTGTCTGTTTTGACACGTGAACGAATGATACCGGTGAATCTATCGATCTATCATTCACTATCTTATTAGGAATTTCATGCGGCGCGATTTCGAATTAGTGTTATAAATAAGTACCATGCAAATTAAGTACAATTTGCATGCAGAATAAATCACGGCTCAGCCTGCATGAAAACCGAACGAAATGCATGCTGTAAAACATTTTAAAATCTGTATATAGGTGCATCTCATTGTGTGCTGTCGTTGAGAAAATATTGGGTGTCATTTTATGGTGACTTATCATCCCTTGAACTTTGACTTCAAGCTTCGTGCTTCGTAGTTTTCATTTATTTTATGGTATATCGGACAAGTGGTTCTCGCATATGGTAAGACTCTGCGCATTGATTGCGTTGCCGGCTTTTTACGACGCTTGAGCATTTTTAAGGGCCTCTGATATTCTCACTCAGTGAAACAGTAGAACACTTCACCCGTGTGACAGCCATGCTGAATCAAATACTTGTAATTGAGCCGGCTCGTCCCTAATGATACCACGGGTTCACAGAATACTCAGCTTGAAACGATATTTGTATTATATGTTTGTATAATTTGCTAAGCGACTGAGGATATCGGTGGCCTTTAAGACTAAAGCGGCGTAAAAATCGCGTAATCCAACCAAAGCGCACTGTGGCGAGATTAGTGACGGGTGGCGATGTTCTCTTACTATATAGGAGACCCACCTGCTCCGATTTCTGCTATACCATAAAAAATAATTATGCAATGTTAATATTCGTATTATCCGTCCTTATCAGCGCCTAGAAATGTCTAGAAGCCGGCGCAAAATATGCAATCCAATGAATCATGAGACAAGATTCCTGTGTTACGTGTACTTTCATGATTGCTTAAAATTGGAAATCCAGTTTCTATTGTTCAAAGTGGATTGAACATTAAAATAAATTTATAATACAAGTACTGTACATGCTGAAGCATATGATTGAGCCGGCTCGTCCGTAGTGATACCACGAGCTCACTGAATAAAAACATGTGTGTGAATACTATATCAATAAATACACGATAAGTTTTAAATTAAGCCAGCAACACAAATACAGCACAGATTCTAACTCCGTTGTTCATGGGCGGCGAAAATCTGCCATAGAGAATAGAGAATCATGCCATATAGAATCAGCCTGCTCTGCTGCCCGCTATACCATACATTTTTTAAATTCTGTGTTATTTATATCTTTAAGTCATAAAATTATATCAAGGAAGTTGACTTTACTCAAAACGTAATAACATTCAAAGTAAAGGTGAAAATAAAAGGTTTATTTCATTTCTGTTTTATTGCCTGACAAAATCAAAAGTTAAAAAGGGTTTACTTTGTGGTTTTTGTTCCTGAAAACACTTGAATAATAAAGACTGTGGCGCGGTTGTCTTTGGTCAGCGGTGTTCTCTATATAGGAGCCATATAGGAAACCCACTTGGTCCGTTGTCCGCTATACCATAAAAACTTCAACTGAGGACCGTTTAGACTACAAACATATCTTCATACATATATTTAAACTAGATAAACAAAAGTACCTAGAAAACTTTTGTTCCCATAATATGGCAGAGTTTAATCAAAACATGAAATTAATCAGAATCCATTTTTTACACAATTACTGTAGTTGCCTCACTCAAAACGCTACTAAACCACTATAAACTTATAGTAGTTTAGTAGCGTAGTAGCTTGTAAACTAATCGACCGATTGTTGTCAAATTTTCAGTCTGTGCAATATAATTAAAATGTAATATCAAATAACCCAATAAGATATTCCTTGTGACCATTATGTCACTGGTTAGACTTTACTTGCTGTTACTAAGAATATCTGTTTTCAAATACTGTAAATTTACTGTATTTTTATAAGAACTTTTTATAAGAAAATTGTCACTGAACACATCAGTCACCAAATCATGTCATCGTGTGTTGAGTAACTAAAATTCCTTATGTCAACGTGAACGTGAAAATTTCCCAACCCGACGGTATTAACCTCTATCCTTCACACATAAGAGCGATTATCGCTTGTGCATTTTCGCTCTAATTGCGCCTGTCCACTCGATTTCCTCTCAATTCAATCACATTTGATCTATTATGAAAGTGTTGAAAATGTTTAGACTAACTATAAACCACCACAATTATTTTTACTTTGAAAGTACAAATATATTTGTTAATGAAGATTCTACTTTGTAATGCATGTTTTTTATGATATAGCGGACAACGGATCCGGTGGGTCTCCTGTATGATAAGTGCACATCTGCGCAAAAGTCTGCGTGTAAGTTGAATTGCCAGGTTTTTACGCCGCTTAAGCGGTATTTTTAAGGCCTCCGATATACACACGTTACAAGTACAACTACCATTGCACGCTGAGTACTCTGTAAGCCCGTGGTAACACTTCGGTCGACCCGGTCCAATTAGTGTATTTGCATTTGTTTCAGCATGGCTCTCCCACGTGTGTGGCCGTATTAATACACTTGCCCGGCTACTTTCATGTCCTTCCAGAGACCGAATTAATTATAAATTTTATTAAAATTGTCCGGGTCGGGATTCGAACCCGATACCTCTAGGTTCTTGGCAAACTTATAAATCAACTTATTACGAGGCTCTTAACTTTTGTATTTTGTAGACCTTTCCATCTTTTTTTAAATGTAAAATGTATATATTTAACCCCCATACGTATTCTCTTTTCCTTGTTTCTGTTAGGGATTCCCAAATTGTGCTCCGTAGAAAGTGAAGAGGGCCGCCGTGATTCTAACATATGTCCTACAATTATCCGAAACCACATAAAAATTAAAAACACATAAAAACTAAAATTTCGCGTGTGGCTGCTAACTAAATTCCAAATTGTTGATGTTTTAATTTTTATTTTTGTATTACTTAATTAATATTGTAGGTATCTGTTTCTTACGACTGTATTTTTATAAAATACCTGCTGCCGCGACATTTACTAAATGCGTAAGTTCGCGGGCTGTAAAAGTTTGGGAACCGCTGTTCTAAGTAATACTTTAATAAAGAGTACAGTCGCGTGCACAAGTATTGATAAAACTCGGGCAGGGCGCCAACGGGCTGATCGGCGAAAACTTACGATTTGAATGACAATTGGTTTATTAAGTCTGATTACCTATATATAAGCGTATCGTGTTTCATTTTATCACGCTTTGCATGTAAATTTAGAAAAATTCGACATTACAAAAGGGTTCGGCTAGATTCGGTTTTATAGCTTGATCTTTGTTTAGAAAAATTCTCACCCATGAGAGAGCCACGCTGAAGCGTGAAACTTGTACTGTGTTTCGTTGAGTGAGGATATCAGGCTCTTGAAATCATGTGGCGCGGTTGGTTAAAGACGGCAGTGTTCTCTTACTATAAGACCTACCTAGTCTATTGTCTGTTACACCACAAAAATTCCCGACATTCCTACAATCGAATATTCAGACATATAAATAGTCTACTTTAATTTAAATGTCTGTCATACGAGCGAACTCGGAGTTCAAGAATCAAGTCGGCAATTAAATTCGCCAGCCTCTCAATGGGGCGTAATGACTAAATAAATCTCGTTCACAATGCTCTACATAACTTATATCAGATCTTATCTGCGTATTTTGTTTTCTCTTGAGAGACAGGAATTCGGCTTAGTCAGATGTTGCGAAATTAGTTTACTGTTGCAAGTGATAAGCGAGCGAATTGATAATTATTAATAAACCGTAAAAAATTTAGTTGCAATTAATAATTTAATAAAAAGCAAATATTATATAATATATTTTTATATGTACTTAAATCTTACTCTGTTTATATTTTCAATCCTTTTATTGAATGAAATTATGATGATATTTAACATTACCTGTAAAGAAAATTATTAGATTAGATATCAATCTAGAAAAATGTAAGATTGTTCTAATTTGTGATAGCTATTATTACAGTGATTTTTATAATTATTTCGTAAAAAAAACTCGTACACATACGTCTTCTATTTCTTTTTATATTAAAAAGTCGTAATTGTAGTGTAGAGAAACGTTCAAGTATATCTGGGAGTGTCTTATTTGGACCTACATTTATTGTTATATAGAACAATAGGTAAATATTACTATATATATTAATTTCCCCACGTACTTTCACATAATTTCTATGATACACTAAGATTATTTGTTTTCGAAGCACTTTCGATCTTAGCAAAACACATTTATTGCTATGATTGGCTCTTTTCAATGTCGCTTGGAAATTATTCTTTTGTCCATATCAAGTAAAGATACATCAAAAACATAAAAATCGCTATCTGCTTTGCCCGGTACTGAACTCCAATATCCGTTTTCCATAGCCGCTCACCCTGACATGGAACTAACCTTGACTTTAGCTCTTCCTAGGTATCAATCACCACGATTGATCTCAATTATGCGTCCAAATTCATCAAACAACCAATAAAATATATTAAATGAGACATTTCGATATTTCCGCTGTTCAGATTTGTTAAGGCTCAGTTTTTATGTCTAAAAAGCATACGCTGACGCACTAATTGGACCGGCTCGTTTGAAGTGATACTACGGGCTCACAGAATGCTCAGCGTGAAACGGTACTTGAACTGAGTTATGCTGTGTGAGTGAGGATATCGAAGGCCCTTGAAATTACGCGGCGCAAAAAGTCGTCAACACATGTAGCGCTGAATGTGACGCGGTTGTACATGGCTCTCTTACCATATAGGAGATTCGGGTGTTCGGTTGTTCGATAAACCATGAAAATATATACTAAATCAATAAAAAACCACAAAACTCTATAATATATAATAAATTATTAATAGTTTTTATTCTCGTTTGTAAAAGATATATAAATCTACTCTCTAATTAAAATGAGATTTTTACATTGTCATCATGATATCTGTTGTTCAATTGGAAAATCTAATAAGTATAATTCATGACTTAACCCTTATAGTTAACTTAAGCAAAGAACTTTATTTCACACTATCTGATCCGTCAAACATGGTTTTGCCAGAAATTATGAAGCTTTACATCTCAATCACAAATCTTTTCGTTACGGCAGCGTTCGCAAGAAAAAAAATTTATGGTTTAGCGGACAACGCAGCAGGTAGGTCTCCTATAAGGTGAGGTAAGAGAATATCACCAACGGAATATCGCGTCATAGTCTGTTCATCGGTTATTTTGTCGGCTTCTTACGCCGCTTAAGCAGCATTTTTAAGGGCCTTCGATATTCTCAGTCACTTGGCGAAACACAGTAGAGATACCGTTTCAAATACAACTACTATTTCACGCCGAGTGTTCTGTGAATAGACATTATTTGAATTAATATATCTCAAGTCAAATTATCCATTTTTCCAATCCCTTGCCCCACTAAATTAACAATTACAACATTGTGTATTCTTTTAAACGCCCACATTAGCTTTTAAATAGAACGAGGATTGTTAATTTCTTTCGCAGCCCACGCCCTTTTATCGTAATTAATTGTATTATTAAATGCGGCCACGCGCGCGTAATCACCTTTATAAAAAGGTGTATTAATATTCAATTTACAATGAACACTTAATTCATTTGATTTCACAATAGATTATTGTGAGGGTGGTAATTTCTAACCAATTTAGTTTCCGGGGCCCGGCAACGCATCCGCAGCTCAAGGGCTAGGGGTGTACTTGGGCGGGGGACCGCTTATCCTAGGTGAGCCTCCTGCTCGTTTTCACAAGATAAAAAACATTAAAGATTCTACCAGCCCCTTTGTCCGCTACGTAAAATTCAGTTAGTTGGAACCAAAACCAATCAAATATGAATGTACATAAATCTCAAACCTTTCTCTTTTTCATCAGTGTTTAATAATTAGGTTTTAAAGATTATACTTAGCTATATTCCAATTTTTCTTTAAACTGTTTTGTCAATATAACAAAAGAACTACAGAAAATAACAAAATGTTTAAGATATTACAGTTTTAATAACCCATTAGAGAGCCTTGCTGCAGCATATGCCTACGCATTAATCAAATGAAGTTATACCACGGGCTCACAGAATACTCAGCGTGAAATATTAGTTGTATTTGAAACGGTACCTCTGCTATGTTTCTCTGAGTGAGTGAGGATAAAAAAAATGTAGCTTAAACATCGTAAAAAGCCCGCAACACAAGCAATGCGCAGACTATGGCACGGTTGTCCATAGGCACTGGTATTTTCTTACCATATAGGACAGCCACCTGCTCAGTTGTCTGCTATAGGTACCATAAAAAAATAATGCCATATTTTTACCCTAACCCTATTTAACTTTACTAAAGTTATGTGTCGTTAAGTAAAGATAGAAATAATTCAGCATAATATTTCAACTTTATTGTTATGCGAGCTGCGTACCCAGATGACGTGTCAAAAAGTATCTAGACACAAAATACATACATTTATCACACTTTCATGTATGTAAAACAACGAAAGAGCCCTTCTGCCTTCAGTCCAAGGTTCAATATCGCGTAGAGAGTTAAATTCAGAAGCAAAACTAGTCAGCAGACATCGGGGTCACGCACTGTCAAGCTTAACATATCATAAACATCATATTTTATTATCATTTTGAGCTCTATGCCCTTGATCCAAAGTACGTTTTACAATAACTACATTGAGTGACATAAAATGCGTACATTGTTAAGAGTTTTCAAAGGAAAAGTGAATAAATGTCATACATGTAATTTTAATAACCTTCAAGTTACCCACGAATCAATTTTATATCACTTGCAATCTTATATTATACCAATACAACTTGGCGATCTTTTATTATTCTATAGCAGACAATGCAGCAGGTGGGTCTCCTATATGGTATGAGAACACCGCCGCCCATGAACAACCGCGCCACACTCCACGCATTGTTCTGTTTCTGATCATTTACACCGTTAAAGTGGCATAATTTCAAGGGCCTCTGATGTCCTCACTCACTCTGCGAAACACAGCACAAGTACCGTTTCACGCTTAGTATTCTATAGCTTTGAGGCTGCTAATGGAATGGAATTTTGGCGCTAACGCAACGAGAATGCCATGTATAAAAGCTTTATATTCGAGTTATTTATGTGAAAACTTAGTAGAGGTTTAAAGTATAAACTGTTCTGAAATGTGAGCCATGTTGAAGGATATGCTGACGCACTAATTGGGCCGGCTTGTTGGAAGCGATACCAGGGGCTCACAGCGTGAAATGGTAGCAGTACTTGAAACGGCACTTCTACTGTGTTTCGGTGCGTGACTGAGGATACCGGAGGTCCTTAGCAATGCCTCTTAAGCGGAGGAAAAAGCCGACAACACAACCAATGCGCGTACTGTGGCGACGATGTTGTCTTACCAATAACGATGCAGTTAAAGCTAGGCCCTGCTGTCGCCACATTACCGACAGTAATAATTGTGACTGATCTATTTGTACCGCCCGGCACATTCCGCCTACGATGAACAACCTCACTTAATCATTTAGTTAAACACAACACACCCACTCAATCATCATCAGAGAATCGAGTTTCTAAAGAAATTGAAATAAAAACGACACTTTGACTAATATGGGTCGTTACGGCCGCATCAGCTCTGGAAGGGTTAACAAATAGTAATGGGTGTCTTGTGTCGATAAATAATTCTTGTCATGTTTCGCTATCGTGGAACGTATACGTGAATGTATACGTGGAAATGGTCTCTGCCCAAGGATATAGTTTTTATCTAAGAGTATATTTGTCCCTATGGTGGGCACTGAAAACCAGCACTCTCCCAATTCTGGTGGGGTATACAGTCGAACGTTAACCATATTTCATTTGTTTACATTTTTTTTATTCTTGTTTTTATTTAGGTAAGTTTAAATAAATTAATAAATAAATTTCAATTTTTAAGACGATTATAATATTTAAATGATTAACAAACTACCTACTCTTAAACATTTTAAAATTATACTGTATATATTATAGTGAAACCTTAAATAATAGTTCTATACTATAATAGTACAGTATAGACATACCTAATTTATATATATAAAACAGAAAATACTTATCGACTGTGAAGCATCACTAGAATCTTTAGATTGATGCTAATGTACCTGGACATAGTTCATTACACAGGAAAGTACATCGTGTGTACAGGATTTACTTTTTATCCAAAGATTGCACATACACGTCTTCGATTTTAAAGGCTTTTTCATATTCTTTGTTTATTTTTTACATATAAAATCAATTTTCAACAACAAATCCTCTTAAATCACATAAAAAAGCAGCGGTATATATATAAATAAAGAAGGTATTTCATAGATTTCATAAGTTTGTATGGAATATTTTGTCGGCGTTCATAATAATACTGATCGAAAAGTTTAAGCACAATTTTTACGTAGGGAAGAAATAATGTCTATTATTGATCAATACAAATCAATCATTTAAATACAATAAAACAATCGGTAATCATATATAAAAGTATATATTTAAAAAGAGATTTATTTTCAAAAAACTCTAGTGGTTCTAAAATAAAAAATGAAATTGTGTTGCTCTAAAGAACATTTAAAGCTTTTATTTTCTTACGTTTTATTACATTAAAGAAAGTAGAAAGAACAATGGCAAGTCAAACCGCTAAAACACAGAACACATTACACGACATAGAACAACAAATTAAAGAAGGTTAAATAACTTTATTTACATATTTATAAGCTAAAGTACATTTAAAATGGTAAAAATAGTCTAAGTAACTACAGATTATACTAAAAAGATATCAACTTGTCACATGTAATAACTAACTATCGGCGACAATCACAAACATTAATATCGAGATTATCGACAGAAACGATTGTCGTCCATCACTAGGGACTCTTTAGATTAACACTAATGCGTTCTGAGGTTTTGCGGGGTAGGTCCCTTACATTGTAACTACGCCTTCGCAAGGATTTCAATAGTGCGGCTCGCTTTTTCTTTTTTTCAAACGTCCTCAAAGGCGAGCTTTACTTATGTGTCATCCGAAATGATACATTCACGCAGAATACAAAGTTTCATCCGTATTACCTCACCAGATCACAGTCCTTTTGTAAGATTTTTCAGCCCTGAAAATGTATTACCTAACCAATACGACTGAAGGCGCTTCAAAAAGAGAGAATCTATTCGTATAGGTCGGCAGCTGACGCGTGTTCTACCAAGGGCTGGCGTAATGTGAGAAATTTAAAATTCTAAGCCTTTCTAGAAACCGAATATGAATAACAAAGAATTGATAATTTACCATGGGCTCATAGAATACTCAGCGTAAATAGATAAGTATTTGTACTGTGTTTCGCCGAGTAAAGCCGCCAGCACAACCAATGCGCGGACTCTGGCGCAGTTGGTGATGGGCGGCGGTCTTGTCTTACCATATAAGAGACCCACCTGGTCCGTATTCCACAATACCATAAAAAGTTTTAAGGTATTTGTGCCACGCACATCTACTCTGTGGAATCAGCGCTGAATGTGTGTGCCTACCCAATACGACTTGGGGATCTTCAAAGCGTACGAATCCCTAAAAGGACAGGAACACACCTACATCTCGGCAGGAGCTGAGCGGAGCTATATTCATAAAAAAAAGACCAGACGATCATTTTAGCCGTAACGATACCACACAACAACACCCATCTTTTTTGTCCCGGTTATGCCAATCAATATTCACACGAGGCCGAACACCATACAAAGACTTCCTATGATATCATGGGAACGAGAAAAGCTATCACCGCATTGTAATTCCACACATGGCTGCACACAGGACACTATAAGTGTTATTACGTATTATAAGGACATTGTTTCACCGCTGAACCAGAGTGACAAGGTTCTAATCCAGGTTTTATTGTGAGATTCTCGTAGCTAAATGGTTTTATATGCCTACCACGAAGCGAGAGGTATTAGTTTGAAATGGTATCGCTTCGGACAATCCGGCCCAATTAGTGCGTCAGCATATGCTTCAGCATGACTCCACGGGTACAGCTAATCCCTTCCAAAAATCTAAAAAATTATACTTTAAATTAAATGTTCGAACCGGGTTTCGAACGCGATACAGTCTTCCTTTGTGTATTATAAAACCACTTAGCTACTAGGCTCTCAAATATGGCTTTTATTTTTTTCATAGTCTTGCGGATAACGGAGCAGGTGGGTTTCCATATAGTACACCGGGGATGGTACCAGGGGAACACCGCCGCCCACGAACAACCGCGCCATAGTTCGCGCATTGGTTGTGTTGCCGCTTATGCGGCACTATTTAAAATATTAGATTTAACATGATATTTCTACAATCGTATCAATTTGAACTCGATTGTATTCGAATGTTACCGATTATCGATTACACGCACGCCAAACCAAAACAAAAACCATTCCTATTAGAATGCATGCGGAGCAGTCAGGCTCTAATTGTTATCCGAGTCGATTTTACACAATACTAGCTTCGCACTGCGACTTCGATCGAAAATCTGGATGCATTTTATACGCTGTATATGAAATAAACTGTATTTTTTCTACATATCTGTAGAAATGTAGAAAAGCCCCGTAGTTAAATAGTTTTAGTTTCTACCACAAAGCGAGAGGTATCGGTACGGTTTTTTTAAGGGCTATTTGCTGCCGGCCATACAGCCTTCACAGCTTAACACAGTCTTTTGGGATCTCGTCCGGACAATTATAATTGAATTTATTATTTATACGTAATTTATTCGTTCTCTGGTAGAGCTTGATAATGGCCGGATGAATATTTTAAATATATTGTCGCACCCGAGGGATAGACTTGCTGGAGCATTCGTTAACGCACTAATTGGTCCGGCTCGTCCGAAGTGATATCATGCGCTCCCAAAAAACCAGTGTGAAAATTACTTGTGC
Organism: Delias oraia; assembly: GCA_018230265.1. Taxonomy (NCBI): domain Eukaryota; kingdom Metazoa; phylum Arthropoda; class Insecta; order Lepidoptera; family Pieridae; genus Delias; species Delias oraia. The sequence goes on from DWCF01003983.1 coordinate 12,760, forward strand.
TGCGTTTCACTGAGTGAGTGAGGATCGGAGGCACTTCCAATTATATCGCTTGCGGCGTAACACAACCAAAAGCGTGGTTTGTGGCGCGGTGATCTTTTGCCATAGAGCCCGCCTGCTGCATTGTTCACTACACTGTAAAAAATAAATTTCCTTTTAATTGAATGATTCCAATATTTACTCAAGCCATTGAGAAAGGCGCAGCACGCGGTAAAAGGCCATAAAAGCTGTTAAATTCTTCCTTACACTAACACTTCACAAGCGGCCTGTGTTTGCCACTTAACACTTCACGCGTCGAGACGTTTTTCCTCTTCCAACGCTCAATTTATTTTCCATCTTTTAACAGCACTCACGAAGTACTTTAAATATCTCACTCCTAAATGTATTTTTATGTGAGGGTTTATATACCTTCTATTGAATAAACTGGTACCTAGCATGGGCTAGGGGTGTCCATGGGCGGAGGATCGGTTACCCTAGCCTTAAGCTCTTTTGCCACCGTTCCTTTAAAAAAGTAAACTTATTATTTTTACATATATTAAACTTTTTAAAAATCTGTCGAGTTTCATAGATTGGCAAAAAATACCACGAAACCTTATACACCTACTAGCGACCCTGTAGGTGCTTCGCTCCAATTTGACAATTCGTTTCAATTTGACAGCAAAATCTCCATTTACAAAAAAAAATTGTTACAGTAAATGTAATAGATAAAGAACCGCCCGATCGATTTTGTGCAGACTTAGCCTGTTCTGGAGTTATAAATTTACAACGAAAAATTCCTTAGATTTATATGTATAGATAAGACTAATGGAGAAGTCTATGTTGATATGTCATTGACACGCCAGATAATAGAGCCATACGTCACGTCAGACCGGATGTCCGCTGCGTGGTTATAAGGCTTTGTAGGCTCGCGTTTCTTTCTAAACACCATAATACTATCCACTTAAATTAATTAGTATTTTTATTATCTTTCGTAAGTATTCGTAATACGAGACGTCCAGCGAATTTATGTAATATTAAGACCTTTTTGAACTATTAAACTTGAGTATTGTTCCGAAAACGCACTTACGACTCATCTGGTACTTAGTGCCCATGGGCGGTAGACTGCTTATATTCGTAGACCTATTTAAAAAATGTGCTTTCAGCCGACCAGGTGGACACCCGTAAAACAGGCAAATATCCCTTAAAAAATTAAATTGTCAATTAAAAATATCAATAACTACATTAAGAAATACAATACAATTACAATAATTTTAGTAGTACAATAAATAACTTGTGAATCTATGGAAAACTGAATAACCTAAGCTCTCTATCAAAAATCAACCTCAAATAAATATAATTATAATATAGTTATAATTTTTTTTATAGTCTATTTAAGTTTAAAGCCGCCCTTAAAAAACCTTCTGTTGCCGGCTCTTTACGTCGCTTAAGCGGTATAACTTGAAGAGCTATTCTCAGAGCTCATTCTCAGAGCATCCTCACTGACTCATCGAAAGACAGTACAAGTACCGCTTCACGATGAAAATTCTGTGAGCTCCTGGTATCACCTCGGACGTGTCGGTCCAATTAGTGCCTCAACACAGCTGCTCCACGGGTAACATTTATAAGCACCTACTACTACGTTCTATCGCCACACCAAGTCATGTTACGCTCTACTTTTTCTTCGTGGTTTAATAGCCATAGTTCTTAAATAAATAATTTATTTTTAATTAAAACAGGCAAACACAGGAAATATGCTTCCCAGCAATAAACTTGAACCAGAACCGTACTGTGTGGTTGTTAGAGTGTTAACTCAGTGTAATTTGTGAAATTACTTCACAATTCATTGACCTTATCGTAATATGTATCATTTTGTGCGACTATGAAATGACGTTGCGCTCCGCTTGTCACCCCTTGCGGAATATACACAACACATTTTGTACTTTAAGGCGTATCTTTAAGGTTTACATCTATTTGTTCTGTACTTTTTGAGTATGCAAGTAAAATGTAACAAGCTAGAACGTGCAGCGATATATAGCACATTAAAAAAAAATAAGAAAATGTAACAATTTTAAAATGCTGTACAAATTAAATTAACATAACGTATGAGTGTATTTGAATTAATTTGTACGTGGTTATGTGGTTTTATGTGGTCTACCATGAAGCGAGAGGTATCAGGTTCAATTCCCGATTCGTACAATTATAATTTAATTTATAATTTATTCGGTCTCTGGAAGGGATTGACATTAACCGGACGAGTGTCTTAACACTGTCGCACCCGTGGGAGAGCCAACCTGATGCATACCGTTTCATGTTTGTTTTTTATAAAATATATTTGTGTATATAATTTGTGTCTGTTATAGTAATATTTCTATATATATTACTAAATATAACTAAAACAGACGCAATTATTTTATTTGTTATATCTCTCTCTGCTGTATACTCTTACAGGATTTCACATATTATGGCTTTTATTAGTAGATACTGATTCATTCATTGGATCGTATTTTATTTGAACATGAAATGCGTGAATTGGAAAAGCGTAACTAATTGTTTTTGTGATTTCGCAACTTTACGCTTTTATTTTTCGAATTGTTTTAGAAAGTAAGTACATACTGTAGTTATTTTGAAACTGCTCTGCTTTTAAGTATACATCATCCAATTCAAACTTATCATAAGATTTCACAATCACTTGATAATTGTAAATCACTTGAGAGCATCGTAGCTATGTGATTCTATAAGTCTACCATGAAGCGAGAGGTATTGGGTTCGATTCTGGGTCGGGGGAATAATAATTTAATTTATAATTTATTCTGCTCAACAAGGACTTGACAGTGGCCGGGCGAGTGTCTTAATATTGTCGTACCCGTTAGAGAGCCATGCTGAATAATATGCTGACGCACTAAATGGGCCGGCTCGGTCGAAGTGAAACCACAGACTCACAGAATATTCAGCGTGATATGGTAGTTGTACCTGAAACGGTGATTCTACTGTGTTTCGCTGAGGATATCAGAGGCCCTTAAAATTATATTAAAATGCCTTAGACGTAAATAAGCTGGCAACAGTAGTTTGTTATACCCTATAAGTAATCATATACCAAGTCATGTTGGATTAATTTTAATTATTTATTTAAATTAATTGTTTTAATTATTTGTTCCAGATTCCACATCATATAATTGGATTTTGAAGGTATTATTTATAATTATAGTATTATTTTTAGTGTATTTTTCAGTTGTTAGTATAATAATAAAGTAAATCAAAACTTAATTTAACTCACCTGGTTGATATAAACCCTGATGCGGTGACTTGTGAACTGAATATTCCACTTTCCTTTCAAGATATCCAATATGGGCAATAACTAACATTATTTAATAGCTATATATACGAAATATACAAATATACTACTATAATATACGAAAATATATTAAGATTTTAAAAATAATTTTTATTTACAAAATTATAACACGAAATTTAAAACAGGTCTGATACATAATAAATGATAGTTTATGATAATAATAGGTTATATTTATTCAACTTAATTATAATGACGTGTGGATCTTCAGAGCCTCGTAGCTGAATTGTTTTAAAAGTGTATCATGACGCTAGTAGTATCCACTTCGAATCCCGGTCCAGATAATTATAATTTAATTTATTCGATATCTGGAAGGTCTTGACAGTGGTCGGGCAAATGTCTTAATACTGTTTAACCTGTCGGAGAGCCATGCTGACGCACTAATTGGGTCCGAAGTGATACCACGGACTCACAGAATACTCAATGTAAAATGGTAGTTGTTCTTAAAACGTACGTCTCCTGTGTTTCGCTGAGTGAGTAAGGATATCGGAGACTCTTAGAATGGGCACTTAAGCGGCGTGGAAGGCCGGCAAACCACCAATTCGCGGACAATAGCGCGGCTGTTAATGGGAGGCGGTATTTTCTTACCATTTAATAGCAAAAAAGAGTTTACCTATCTCTAAGAAATTCCGCTATTCTATAAGAAAAACTTAATTTTGTGCCTTGTACGAAAGTTTTAATAAATTGTAGCGTCACGCATCGCGTTTTACTGCTAGCACTGTTAAATACAGCAGTGTAGTTGCCTCTCTTATATAAAAACGTAAGGGGTCTAACAGTAACTCCTAAAGTGGCATCTTGTCCTAACCTGTTCTACGGTTTGCTATCTACCATCTTGTGTAGACCCTGCTGTGTTGAAATTCTCGTAATATATACTGTTATATATGTAAATATTATTGAATAATTGATGCTACATAATCATTATATTTCAGTATACAACAGTTCAAGGTGTGTAAATTAAATTTCTAATTGTTTCTCCGAAAATAAATTAAGCTAACAAGCAATATTATCTTAAAATACAGAAATAACAGTTTAACCGCGGGAGAGCCATGCTGAAGCATATGCTGACGCACTAATTGGGCCGGCTTGTTCGAAGTGATACCATGGGCTTTCAGAATAGTCAGCGTGAAACGGAACTTGTACTCTGTTTCATAGAGTGAGTAAGAAAATCGAAGGCCATTAAAAGAGCTGTTAAGCGGCGTAAAAAGCCGGAAACACAACCAATTAGCGAAGAGTGGCGCGGTTGTTCATGGGCGGCGGTGTTCTCTTATCATATAGGAGACTTACTTTTTCCGTTGTCCACAATAAAATAAAATAAAAAAGTCTATTAAAATAACACCTTATAATTGATTGAAATAAATTATACAATGAGATTTATTATTTAATTTAACACGGGTTTTTATCATTCTATACCGCCATTAGGTGCGTTCAGAGATCCCTCAGAAATCAAAACAACATGACATTTTGTTCATAGCCAGTGACACTTCTAAGCGCGGCCTAGTTCAAATTAAGAAATACTTTTTTTTAAATTATAAAATTAAAAAAGTAAATAATTGTTCGATCATATAAATTAATAAAACATGATTTAAATCTGTGTCTATGATTACCTAAGTTTGATATCTCAAAGATCATATAGAAAATGATGATGAGGAAGAAGTTAGTGACGTCATGGTATCGGATGAAAAAATGTTTATAAATTATTTTCAAAAGAAACTCATTTCAATATAAACGAAATCGGTTTAAAAAGTTCATTTGAAA
>DWCF01003984.1:0-17832 GCA_018230265.1 Delias oraia
GCAGAGTGGAACGTCCCGCCACACGATAGAAAGACGATCTCACGAAGGTAGCAGGCAACCGCTGGATCCAGATCGCTCAAGATCGCAACAGATGGGCGACTTTGGGGAAGGCCTATGTCCAGCAGTGGACTTGAATAAGCTAATGATGGTATATAAAAGTTAAATATTATTATTAATATAAGTTTGTAGTTGTATTTGTACAGACCTAACTTAGAAGAAAATAGTTTAGCAAATGTATGAGTTGTAAATCCCCATCCATCTATTGCACTAGCAAAAACAACATTGCCTTGTTCGGGTGAAAAATACAGATTTGAATCATCTGCTTCTTCCAATGCCGATGTCCAGTCATAAAAATTTTGATCTTCTTTTATATGTGGACTTACTCGCTAAAAATAATACAGAAGAATATTAAATACCATTATGAGTAATATAAAGATAATATTCTTATACTGATTGATAATAAAATTGTTTTTATAAAGTAGTAATATGTTACTTAAAGTTTGACAAAGTATAAAAAACATACATAATAAATAAAAGTAAATCTGTTACATATCTAAACTTTCTCTTTCAGTACCAGAAGAAATTACGAGTCTTTTAATACAAAAACATTTAAAAGATACCTGTTTGTCTAAAGTAATTTCTTCATTTTCCAAAATTTCAGAAGCAAATAACTCTCCCGTTACTGCATTAACCTGCTCCAATACCTGTGTTATATGTACATAAGCATCAAGTGCGGTCATTCGCATTTCTATGATAAGTCTGTCAATTTTGTTGAGGACAAGAACAGGTCTTATATTTTCAGAATAAGCCTGTTTTAAAACAAGTCTTGTTTGAGGACATACACCTTCCACAACATCTACCTGAAATTTTCATAATTAATTAGAATATTGTGTAATTTGTGACATCCCACCAAGCCATTGAAAGACGATCGCATAAAGGTGGCGGTCAACCGATGGATTCAGATTGCTCAAGATCGCAATAGGTCTTTGGGAGAAGAATATAAATGTTTTGGTAAAGACAAATTATTGAAATTTGATAATATATAAGCATTTACAGGTTGTATCATGTTCTAATAAAATTCTTATAAAATCTGCATAATTGACAAATTTAATAGGCAAAATTTACTAACAACAACAATTGCGCCATCACATAATCTAACTGCTGTGGATACTTCACTTGAAAAATCAATATGTCCCGGGGAATCTATTAAATTTACAAGATGTTCATTCTCATCGACGGCGTGGTACAATGCAATGCTGCTACTTTTCATAGTAATACCACGTTCTTGTTCATCAGGTCTACTGTCCATATAACGCAGCTTTCCAGACATTCTTTGAGATATAATGCCATTACTAGAGATCAATGCATCTGCTAAAGTTGTTTTTCCATGGTCCACGTGTGCTACAATGCAAATATTGCGAATATTTTCAGGTTTGTTTTGAAGTTCTAACAACTTCTTCGAATCAACAAGCCGCATATTGAATTTGATATTTTTATAACCACGTGTGAGATTTCAGACTTGTAAGGCAATTTCTAAATATCAATTTGGTATGCCAAATAAAACAATAGTAACAGTAATTTTCGAAATAAAAATTACACAACGTGAGCGAAATGTTGATATTGAATTTGAAATATGGAATATAGAGAGTTTTGACATAAGGTGGTATGTGACTGTTTGAAGTTTCAAGTTGACGTTTCAGCAACACAATTTAGCCTACCTTAATTCTTTTCCTTATTTTTTTAATTTAATTGTATGTTCGTCGTTTGTTCGTTATTTTTTAAATATAATTATTGATTGTTCGTTTATCATTTGTTCAATAAAAATAAATAAATTTTAATCCTTAAGTTGGCGCTTTTTAGTAGAGATAAGTGAAATCTTTATTATTTATTTATCTTAAAGTAATTAGTTTCTTTTTATTATCGATTATTCATTCATTTTTTATGATTGTTCGATTATAAAAATAGTCCAATTATTTTATATTAAAATAAAATATATTGTCACAGTTTATAGTTTTTTCGCACGCTTTTGGATATTACTATCAAATTTAAATGAATCTAATTAAAAAAAATTTTTTTTGTGTCTTTACAGCTTTTATTTATTTCGTCTATACTTACAGATTTTAATAGATGTTGTGGTCATCAATTTATAAATTTAAAAAATAAAAGTAAAAACCTTTGAATAAGGGAACCAACTTAAGGAAAAAAATGACAATGAAATTGTGTATAAATAAATAATAAAAGAACAATCCATTTGTATATTCTAACAATAACGAACAAACGATAAAAAGCAAATAAATATAAAAGTCAGTAAGCCAATAATAATTGTCATTTTGGTGAACAGATTAACATTTAATTTAAGAACATAAAAAGTGAATTACGTAGTTTACAATTTCAGCAGCAGATGGTGCTAAGCAAATAAAAAATCTTTAAAAGATATCTTTAATTTACATATTATTAATTGATAATGTATTTTTAACAGTTTATCCCTTAAAACCAAACTTTAAAATACTGTATGTATATTAAGGATATTAATTATTTCTCACTTTTCTACGAACTTTATATACCTATAACGTATATTATAATATAACAATGTCCCAACATAGCATATTGATATTAATATTTCCAATTATTTATTGTTAGATATAAATTTTTTCGTAATTCATTTATAAAACAACAATCTAAAATTACAATTCATTTACGTTTTTCCGATAATTAAAGTAAATAGAAACTTTCTGGCAACCCTCTGTTTCAAATTATCTAAGGTCCAAACTTATTTTGGCGAAAGTACAAGATATATAGACGCATAGATTATTAAGTGAAATAAAATAGAGTTATAAAATTTTAAATGATTGTCCACGTAGTCTGTGGATAACTTCAAAACGTCGCCGTCGGACTAAGGACCCATTCTCATTATTCATTTAGGAGGAAACTTTGTCGGATACTCTATAATTTATTTACTTATGTGTACTTGTTACATAAGTTTTAGTTGGATTAGTCTTTGATTTAAGATTGTATACTGCTTTTACGCAAATTTAATTAGCCTTAGATAACAGGTAGAATTGTTAATTTATGCGAGTGAAAATTGGGGAAAAAATATGTTTGCATTTCTTATATTTTTTCCTTATGATTGTTCTTTTAAATTAAAGGGTAATCAGTGATTGTAGATTACTAAATCTGATATTATAAAACGGACACCGACATCTGATATTATAACAATTTGTGTTCATTTTTTAAAAGGTATTTTTTTAAGTGAGATTAGGAATTCATAAAACTATTTAACCGTAAACCGTCAGGCTAACACGTTGGTGCTAAGAATAAAAATTAGTATTAAAAAGAAAGAACACCTAACGTTAAAAAGTAAAACCGTAATATATTCCTTTGTTGCGAAGAAAGAAAAGACGCCTTATTAGTAAGCGGCATTCAATGATGCTGTTTCAGTTTAAAGTTTTCCAGGCAAGTTCTTTTTACTCGATATGCTGTATCGAGCGACGTAGCCTCCACGATGCATCATTACTACGAAGTTTTGCAACTCTTTTCTTGCCGCATGAATATTCATTGGAGCGTCGTTAATGTCGAACACTTGAGCTTGGGTCCCCACTTAGCTCGTAGTTGTACTTAACTGAAAAAGCGTAATTTTGCACGACTCAACGTAACCTTGACTCAAACCTGATTAACTATTCTAAACGCTATTAAATTCTCTTGCAAACTTATTTTTTATTTATAAATGTATTTAGATAATAAAGTACTACAAGATGGTAAAATAAACAAAGGATCGCAAGTTTTCGCGGTATACCATTATTCTTGCCACGTCTGGCACGCAATTAGTTCGGCCGTTAAGATCTTTCTAAGGTGCGTATTGATTGTGAGCCACGGATGTAAGACTGTATCAAATGTATTGCCTAAAATAAATTATTTAAAATTGTAATCGGATTTCTAGTTCTAAAATAACCTTGAATTTATTTGTAATAATATCTTTTAAAATTATGAAATTAAAATATTTTTGTTGTTAATTTACTAATTCTTGTCATTTACAACGTTTCTAATACAACTACCATTTCACGCTGAGTATATTACTAATAATTAGAGTTGCCCAAATTCAGACGCAAGACGCAAGAATCTTGTAGTCTGTCTTGCAAATGCAAGACCGAGACCACCTAATTTCTGCAAGACGCAAGACCAAGACTGACCCTGCAAAACGCAGGACTTGCAGGACTTAGTAAATAAGTAGTAAACTTCAATAAATAGCAATACTTTAATAAGTAACTGCAAGACTTGCAAGACTCTTGCTGCAAGACCAAGACTTGGAGCGCTAGACCAAGGCGAAGTCTACTGTTGCAAGACCAAGACCAAGACTGGCTAAGTCTGGTCTTGGTCTTGCATTTGGGAAACACTACTTATAATATTACTACTATTAATTGCATATAGTATATATGCATTGTATATTAAGTATAATGTAAAAACATTTCCGAACATATGAAATAATGTATTTATGATCTTTTCCGAACAACGTAAAACATTCGCTGAACCGTTGTTACAATACGATACTCAATCCTAACCATTATCTAAGAACTTTAGCCGCCGTTTCCTTGATTTTGCTTAAAGCAGAAGGCGTGTCTAATTTAACATCAAGTGTTTACTAAAAGCTTTTATTTTTTCTATACTATTGAGGATAAAACTGGTATCTAGTGATTTATATGTTAAATAATTTTGTTTCGTTAGATATTTGAACTGAAAGCGAATCATTTATTTTAATTAATAGGACAGAGTAATGTGTGAAGCGTATGAACACATTACGTGACATTTAGCCATATTAAGTTTCTGAGTGATTTTCGTTATTAATTTAATGCGGAGAAATGCGCTGATTTAAATAAGTTGTAAAATTTATATTTTATCATTTTACGTGCTGAATATTCATGATTATTATGTAATATTTGTATATTATTTGAAAAAAGGCTTGATATATAGATTTACCATGTTTTTAATGCTCTTAAATACGGCTAAGCGAACATTATATACTTAGGCAATGGGAAAATAAAATATTTAATACCTCCTAATATGAAGTCGGTTGAAAGTAAGTTCTTCATTGTGAACATTTGAGCTTGGAAAAATTTGATATACGACTGTGAATCTCGATCATTTTATAATTCACTGAATTTTCTCAGCATATTCCTTACTAATCACGTAAAAGTTTTAAGTGGTCTGAAGTTGATGAATGTACGAAAGCAGTTTTTCTTACGGAAATTTCTTCATAACTTAATGGTAGTAATTATGTTAGAAGCTCTCAATTGTAAAAAAAATATGTGGAAATTATATAGGCATATAAATATATCGTTTATCTCGCTCATACCCGTGGGAGAGTCATGCAAATGTGGACGCACTAATTGGGCCGGCTCGTCCGAAGTGATACTACGGGCTCACAGAATACTTAACGTGAACGGTTGTGATGCGCGGCGGTATTATCATATAGGATACCAGGAGCAGGTCAATTGTAAGCTATGTTGTAAAATAAATACTCGAGAATATCTAGATTGATTTGACTGATTTTTGAATTATCGAGAAAAGTTTCTTTAAATATAGCAGTGTTCCACAATTATTGGTACGCATACCCTGGGGGTACGTGAAGTTGCATCAAGGGTTACGTGTTGCTATCAGTAAAAACAAGAACAATTTCCTAAATATCATTTATTATTACGATCATCGTAAAGAAGTGTAGCACCCAGCACTGTGACCGACCGTGCGGTTGTAATAAATATTATTTCAACTGACTTATTTTTTATTTATCACTAGCTCTTTCCCGTGGTGTTACCTACGTTTTAAATAGCCTATCTGTTAATACTGGATGTCAAGTACCTGTAAACCAAATTTCATCAAAATTGGTTCAGGTGTTTGAGCGTGAAGAAGTAACAAACATACACACACACACTCAACACTCACAAAATTTCGCATTTTTAATATTATTGTGATTGCTACAATAAGGGCTACGCAGATTTAAGATCTTTATTGAAGTGGTACGCAGCAAAAAACGAATTGGGAACCACTGAAATATATTTATATTTTCCAATATAAACTCTTTTTATCTGTGAAAATTTTGATGTTAGTGGTATCGGTATGGCAATAATGGGATATCTGGTCTCTTTTGTAACTTTATAAATAAAAAATAGAACCTAATATTTATGGGTGTTTTTAGAAATTAATTTGTTTCCTAGCCTTAGCTTTATTTTATTTTTAGCTTTTCCATGATTTTAAATCTCTTTCGTCTATTTTACTAGAATACAAAAGTATTCTATTTTATAAATTAAAGTAAAATAGAAAATATGAAACGACAGTTGTCAATTGCTTGTCAAATAAAGAAACTATAATTACACTTAACGACATATATTGTCAGTTTGCCTATATTAATTCAGTTTGATTACCTAAGTTAGGACTAAACTTTTACTCAAATAAGTAGACAATACGAATGTCATTAAGTCATCTATAGTGTATATCATATTGTTATACTATTGTTCGAATAGTTTTATCGTGTAATATTATCATACAAAAGCTTGAGATATTTTTTTTTTCACTTTAAACATTTCTTTTGAAACGTTAGATTTGTATAAATACATGTATTCTCTGCAAGACAAATAAATTGGTATTTTACATTAAAGTGTGTTTTATCTCAAAAAATTTGTTGGTACAAGGTGTAAAAGTTTTAGAAAAAATAATAAAAGCTAAAACTTTATACATTAAAATCCAAAAGAGCAAAATGCGGAGTGTTAACAAAGTGCCAGCTCGAGAAACACGTGTTAAGCAATACTTGAGGCAAAAAGATAATTCCACAGTCGTTAGATTCACTGTGATAAAAAGCTCTGTAAGCATTACTGCAGTGCACCACCGCAACACAGCCTAACTCAACAATGTCTATTAGTAGTTTTTTAACGAACTAGTTACATCAATACGACGCTCGGAGCACATTTTAAGTGTTTTATTGACACCGACAACCGTATTTTTTACACTCAAAGAATTAATAGACATGACATTGAAATTGAAATACATTTCCTATGATATAATTTCATCCGTTTTATACCCGTATAGAATTTAACGACTAAATAAAATATTGAAGATTTGCAGCATTTTCAACTACTCGTATTAAGCTAGTACGAAATGATTTAAATTTGTTATTTGGTCCAACTGGTTGCGGTTGACCTAACATTGCTAGTGTAAAGGCCGCTACGTCGCAGCACGTTCATAGAAAATTCGTAGCAAGCTCTGAATTTATGTAACGATTCCGAACTATCGTATGTAAATCGATGTTAGCATGACTTATATTGTAAAAATAAATGTTGTTAATAAAAAAATAATATGTGGTTTTTATTAAAAGAGAAATAATTTATAATTTCTCTTTACAGGCTAGTCAATAAGTCTTTTGAGCCTACATGGTCGAATTTATTTATTTATCTGGATTTTGATCTTAAGAAATTTCGAAACAGATGCGTAATTAAACTATTAAGGTTACAAAATAAACTGTGTAATTACATAATCGCTTTAGTATAAGGTAATTTAATATTTGTATTTCTTTTATTTTTAAATGTCAATCAGTAATATGTAACAAAATAAAGAAGAAAAAGACAAAAGAGATATTAAGGCAATGGAGTTGATACATTAAAGTTCATCATATCAGCCGTAGGACATACTCTTCCCCTTCGGACCTCCATGCATACCTGTCGGAGGTGACCTGCATCCAGCTTCTTCCGGCCACATTTATAAGGCCGTCTGTCCACCTTGTGGGTGGACATCCTACGCTGCGCTTGATGTTCCGTGGACTCCACTCTAACACTTTTTGGCCCCAACGGCCAGCTGTTCTACGTGCAATGTGGCCTGCCCATTGCCACTTTAGCTTGCTAATTAATTAATTAAACATTAAAATTAAACTTATTAAATAAATTTTATCCCCCTTTTTATTCATTATGTGAAGTTACGGGATCTCAGCATTTTTGACGGCTTTATAACGGCTAACCTCAAACGAATTTTTTTCATGTTTGGTTCCTTCGTTTGAATACCTAAATATTCTAATGTTCCTTTATATAAATGTAATATTAAGCTGTTGTATCTGTTACCATTTATTTCACAAATTGTTTACATTTGCTCCCAACGATAGCGTACTAAAGAAAGTTTGTTTTAAATGCTAAAGTTGGCGAATGGCGATGGCTAATTGTATACTGTTATCCTATGAGCGAATATATGAAACTGATTTTTAGGAAGAAATCATTGATAAATCTTTATAGGTCTATGATATATATGAGTATAATAAATCTTTATGTATGGCGTTGTTCTTAAATTAATACTTTATTAATTAATTCTCTTTTTATTTACATTTCAGTTTATTGTAATGATATTTATTTTAAATTGTAATTTTGATTGACATAATGTTTATTGTCAGCTGAAAGCCAGGCTTATAAATTAATTTTCTTTTAACTGATAAGTAAGCTTAAGTAGTTTTCCTCAATTTCAAAGGTATTATGTAAAATGTTGAAGTTAAAAGTTTAAGGTATGTTAAAGTTTACTTTAATAGGCAAAAATTCATTAGGATCAAAAAATGTATACTTACATTGAAAATAGGGTATTTTTTTATGTAATTGGATATTGGATAATCCATGAGAATAGCGGACTTAGTTATAACTCCAAAATGTATTACTAACTTTATTATTCTGGCTATATAAGTCAGTCTTAAAGACAACCTTCGACTCCACTTTCCTTAAGTGAGTTAAGAATTGAGTTCTGTCTGTATTAGTTCTGTCTTTAACTATACAGTTAATTTCAAATAAATATTCACATTCTTTATTTCTATAAAATTAAAAGATTTTATCTTGGACTAGACAAAACACAATAAATAAATTGACACATTGAAACAAATTATATGTATATACTATTTGAGTTACGTCACTTCACTTTTTTGGTTGCTAGTAATAAAGAAATGAAAAAATACTAGCTCTGTTAGTCGTTATTTTTGTTAATTTTACAGAATTTGGAGAAGGTTGCGTTCTAGGCTTTTTATCATCTACGTTAATTGATATTTTGTGATAATCCTTGTTATTTGGTATAAAATTCCATTCAACTTTATTTTTCTGTAATAATAGCCATAAAATAAATAAAACAAAATTTAATATATTATGTACTTTAAAGAAATGTATAGGTCTTCAATTTCTTTTTATTTAATTTGTGGTCCTCCGCCCATGGCCACCTACAGCTCTTGCAGAGCCGCGGGTGCGTTAGCGGCCTTCGATTATTTCTTATCTTTGAGTAGGGATATATTGAGGCGTGATCGAGTTCTTGACCTTCAACCAAAATTTATCCACGTTTAAGTGAACGGTTAGAAAAATATACGAGAAAGTCAATCTGTAATAGCTATTTTTCGATTACGGTAATGTTATGTTAAAGTTTGATCGTGGTCGACGAGATAGAAATTATATTAACTACAAGAAGTAAGAATGCATAAGATATTCCGAACGGACCTCTGGTTTTTATATCGTAAGGCATTGAAATAAAAACTTATCTATCAAATGTTATGGTATGAAATAATGAATGTATGAACATAAATGAATTTAGATTTTATTCTAAATGTAGACACGAAACTTCTCCACCTGTGAGTGAATGCTAAGTGAATAGAAACATCCCAGACAGTGATTTATATGAGGAAACTTTGGAACTTGGAATGTTTAAGTTTCAGTGGAGGTTGATCGTAAAAGGGCACGACACAAAACGCGGGCTTCCAGGCATGAAATTAAACAGCTTGCACTAAGTTGTTAATCGTCTGGAGTTCTGCCAATGCCCAATTTGAAGAAATTGTTGACGATTCGGCCAAGTTTTACCAGACTCGACTAATTGAATACGGCGCCTTCACCCACGGCTAACAACCCAAATTGGAGAATAATGATAATAAATATTGATGTTGACTCTTTGCAAGAGTTTAAAAATAGTGACTAACGAGCTACATTGATCCATTTATTTATATTGCGATATGCCTAGAATAAACAAGGATTACATATTATAAGAATTCTATCACGTCGTTGTTTATCTGGAATTCAAACTTATCACGTTTACACGCTTTAAGAGGCAAACACTTCAGCAATGGCATATAGTCCATAACATAATTTAAACTAAAGGTCTACAAAATGGAAATCCACACATCAAATTAAACTTGCAATGGATGTTAGCTAAGTTTTCCATTGGTCTTACTGAGATGTTTGTACAAAACGATCCAACAGTTTTAAATTAAAATATTATAATACAGCTTCATTTTTAGAGAAATTAAATAATATTTCAACGGAAACATAAATTCTCGTTAATAATGCAAATGAAATTTAATATTTAATAAATCCTTATTTATTATCATACTTTCATAATTTGCTTATCATAATTTGCACTATAGACGATAACTTATTATTATAGGTACATTTAAAAATCCTTTGCAATTCATTATTAAAACACTGCACCTTTAAAATACCATGTAACTACTTCTTAAAGCAACTTCAGTGTTTTAAGAGCAATATTATTCGGACATTGAAAGTTCATGAAGTTTTAACACACGCGTTTAAGAATAAAAAATGGCAGTGAAATCCTACAAGACAAAAGTTCGGTTATTTGGCAATTTCAATTGTATGTCGTCATTTAGCTATTGTAATAAAAATGAAAGTGACAACGACGTAATAGTAATTCAAACCGTATTTTTTGTAAAGTAAACAAAGCCTCGTAGCAAAATGGTTTTAAGAGTCTATTATGATGCGTGAGATATCCGGTATGAACCCCGTCCGGACAGTTATAATTTAATACATATATAATTTATTCGGTCTCTGGAAGGGCCAGGCGAGTATTTAATAATATCGCACACGTGAGAGGGCCGCGCTAAAGCATATGTAAGTGATACCACGTGCTCACAGAATACTCAGAGTGGAATGCTAGTTGTATTAAAACGGTACTTCTACTATGTTTCGCTGAGAGAGTGACGATATCGCAGGCCCTTAAAAATTCCGCTTAAGCGGCATAAATAGCCGGCAACACAACCATAGCGCGGACTGTGGCGCATTTGTTCATGGGCGGAAGGTGTTCCTTCCCATATAGGAGACTCACCTGCTCCGTTCGCTATAAAATAAAAAAAGCCATTAAATTAAAATTCACGACCTCTTAAATATCTTAAAAATACATAAGTTTCTCAGCGAAATCCTTACAAATGTTTGTGGAATGCTAGCCATTTCCTCTTAAGTTATGTGATACACAAATGACGGAGCCGCTGACATATTTTGTATGCGTACCATTTAAGCTTTGAACATATTGCAGCTTCGTTTCATAAATGATGAAACTTCGCCAAATATACTGGATGAAAATATTTACACTGCATGTCAATCGATGTAGCTGGGTTAACCTAATTTATATCCAGATCAAACCTAGAATTTATTTCATAGAAAGAGAAACTTATGCTATTTCTAAAGTTTTTAAATCATAACAACTAACAAATAACTATTTTTTGTTTAATTCTATATCGGACAATAGAGCAGGTGGGCCTCGTATATGGTAAGAGAACACCGCCGCCCATGAATAACCGCGCCGCTGTCCGCGCATTGGTTGTGTTCCGGGCTTTTTACGCCGCTTAAGCGGCACTGTCAAGGACCTCCGATATCCTCACTCACCAAATAGTACGTCAGCATGGCTCCCATGGGTGAAATATATACGTAGATATTAAAAGATAACTTTTCATTATTTGTGATTTTTATTCTAGTTTATTAAAAGACGCGACATGTTTATCCATTATTTACAAATACTTGTAAAATATTGTAGTTTAAGAGAAAAATTTTAAATCTCCTTACAGCATAAACGTTAAATTATACAAAGAAATATTTTGAATTGATTCATAGTCAAGTGGATGCGTACGAAAACTTTCTGAATTTATTTATACAATTTTAAAAAAGCTACGTCGTTACGTTTGAAAATACGTAGTTGTAATTTGTAGTTGTAAGTTGGAGTAGAAGAGGTAATCCGAAATGTGCACAAGCTTGTTACGACTTACCTCATACGTAACATATGCTTAAGCATTTAAGAGAACCATTCTCATTCTTGAATGCATTTTATGCAATTATGTTTATTTTATTATGAACCTTTAATATATCTAACTATGAATAAAAACTTTATTGATAACCATCCTATTTGTCATACAAAATCTAATTGCTAATTAAATGCTATTATTTTAAATTTAGTATCTATCTGAAATTTGTAAAAATATACCACTGTATTCTATTTCGTAATTTATCGGTTCCATTCATTGATTTAATAGCTATCTAAATCCAACAGAATTCTATTCTACCTAACTTTTGTAAATGTTTTTCGAGTACCTTTTAATGAAAATCTATTCAATTCAATTCTCGAGGCGTCCAGGGTAAAATAACTTCCAATTGATTTTGATTCCAGTTTATGAAATAATGAAGTCAACGATGGCAGCTTGTATTTTTGCGATTAATGAAATAAACAACAAAACAACCCCTTTGAACATTCTCCTTAATAAATGGCATAGAATATACTATAGGAGGCAGCATCTGTATGCAACACCAAAAAGTATCTATACTATTATTATTAAAGGAGTCGTAACTTTTCTAAGTCAATGTTTTCATAGACCTTTGCCCTTCAGAAATAGAACTCGATTATAAGGGTTGTCTAACCATACAGAAGAGACCTTACAAAGTGGCACCTTCACTAATACGGTTTATAGAGATATATTTAATTTTCTATAAAGTTTGTATTTTATTCAAATGTAAATATAATTACCGTCAAAATTATGCCCAGATAATTAATTAATAAACATGTAATATAATGCAACTTTATTTGTGTTAAATCCACATAACACATTAAACAATTAAGTTTTACTTACAGAGGCATCATCTTTCATGAAGCAAAGATAGAGACACGCCTGTAAGAGCTGGGCATGACAAGCAGAAAAGTTTCTTTGATTGAGTGGCTCTTGAGATATTTTTGACGTGAATCACGATTGGCTTACTTGTTTTGGAAGTCTCAATGAGCCTGAAAGTAGACTTTAATGACCCTTACACTAATTTTAATTAGTCTATATTTTATTCAAAAAGATACATTTCTTATTTTTCATAAAGTACATTTTTACAAGTATTTGAGTCAGACAAGAAAGAATTTTTAATATCGGTTCAAAGTTAGACTATCGTGTAATAATATGAACAATATTAAACAGAAGTCCGAATGAAAATATTAATTTTCAATGTTATTGTATTAACAATTCTACAACATTACTCGTATAAAACATAT
Source organism: Delias oraia (assembly GCA_018230265.1). Lineage (NCBI taxonomy): Eukaryota > Metazoa > Arthropoda > Insecta > Lepidoptera > Pieridae > Delias > Delias oraia. The sequence continues at coordinate 13,300 of DWCF01003984.1, forward strand.
TACAAGATTTTTTATCAAAGCCTTTAGTCTCAAGTTTTAAGTTTAGATTAGTTTTTTAATACTATTAAATCCAATGATCGAAAATAATTTTGGATATATAGTTTTTAAATAAAATAGTGATATGGTTCAATTTAATTGCATTAAATCATTCCATAATGAGATAAAATCAAATAGAAATCAAATTCTGTGAAGCAAAAGCTATGTCTTAGCTTGGTAATCTCAAAACAGCTTTCATAATAGATAAATGATACGTTAGATTAAAATGTTACTAGGTGACCATAATAAAAAATGTGTTACCATAATAAAAAATATTCTTTATCAGCACGTGTATATTACACAATATGTATACATTGGATAATAAGGCCTCTATATGTCATGCGTAACCAGGTAGGATATTTGATAGCAGTTTGCCCTAAATAAAAACAACGTTAGCACAAATTCTTTGCTTAAAAATTGATCAAAATAAAAACAGAATATATATTTCAATTCTCGCAGAATATTTCTAATTTCCACGCTTTTATTTTTACATTTCAAGGGACCTTTTCAAAGTTTTGATAGAAATTTTCGAGTTAATCGAATTTAGTTGATTAATTATAATTTTGTTTGAATTACTTGATCGTGGTAAAAGCAACAAAATGTAATAAATGTTGTTTTAAAATACTTTGGTTTTCATACCAAAATAATTGTAAAGTATTTTGGAATTGAGCGTTTCTGATTAAAATTTTAGTGTCCTTTGTTTAGAGTTGTTAATGATTTTAATTATTGGTAATATAATAAGACTGATTGAAGTTTATAAGTTTTCAAAGAACCTGTTATTTAAATATTTAACAGTCATTTAGTTTTATCATTAATCAAATTATGTTTACGATTCTGAATTTAATTAATATAAATTAAACAAGTAAATAAGATATAAAACCGTACTTTACATTAAGCGCAAATTATTTTCTGAGAAAATATTCTTACAAACGATAGTCGCAACAATTAATTATCATCAAAAGTCGTCTCTTTTGCGTAGGCTTAAATACCTTTTAACCTTGAACCTTTGTAAGATGTAGGTTGTAAGACAGTTTCATCTTTTTCCAGTAACCCTCGTACATCATCAAAGTTTAGTATAAATTCCCTTTGCATATTTAAGAGCGTGTTGATTCACACATATCTATTTCATAAATTATGAATTAATAAAACTGATATATGTGTAATAAATAGCTTTAGACCTCGATCTAGGGCACCAAACCGAGGCGGCAAATGAAGGCAAGGCCAAAATCTTTGTTGGCAAACTAAAAATTCCCTTATAGAGATCTTCTTATCAAGCGCAAGTTACACTATATAGATAATTATTTATTTTAAAACCAGTTTGAGTAATAAACATATCTTCAATGGAGTTGCTGTTTTACTTTACAATTTTTGAAATCACAAACACTGCGAGAGGGCGCTGCAAACAAATGTTTGCCCCGGTTTGAAAGCAGCACAGATCTGGTGCTGCATCTCAAGTAAAAAATATCGAATTCAATTACAGCTGTGATGAATAATTGATCATTGACGTAGCAATGAGTGCCTGGTTTTCTGTCAGCGATCCGCAATGCGGATTTAGGAATGGGATGCTAGTTACACATGCATGAAGCCATAAATTAATTTTCCGTACTTCAGCCTGTGTCAGACATTATAAAACTAGATTGCATTTTCGGTTTCCCGACAAATGACTTGCTGCGGTGGAAATTCGGCGAACAACTTAATTAAAACGTTAACAGTGCCATTTTATAGCAATTTTCTTTTCCAAGTATTCTCACTTTAAAGCACTTTGAAGTTATTACCACATCCTATCACGATGTCATTTCGCTTCCTTGTGCTAAATTCTCCGTATTCAGTTAAAACACTCTTAAACGTAGCATGCGACCACTGTTCTGACGATTATTTTATTAATAATTTATTCATTTTAGCTTTGAATTTAATATGTTGTGCTTATCTGACTAATTCATTTAATCTTCTGTAAAACGATACAATTATTAGCTGTAGTTTTTGAAATGACTATGTGAATAGCATATATAAAAAATAAAATCTTTATATAATAGATGCGTTGGTTTAAAATTGTGTTTTTGTAAGGGGTTGGATACGTGACCGGCATAATTAAGTTTAAAAGAGTTTTTGTTTCGGGTGTTGCCATGCACTCGGTATTCAAAACGTATCAGCAAAAACTAAGTTTGGACATTTTACGTTGAAACCATTTCACTAACAAAGAATGTCACTGCAGCTCTGGTTTTAGATCCGTAGGAACGTAACTATTACATGATATTTAATTTAAATTAGCAAGATTTAATTTAAATTAGCAAATATGATTTACAAATAATGTCTTATGTAAGTTCTTATTATATCTACTAAAACTATGTACTAATAGCATTAAATAATTGTACCTACGTATGTAATATAAAGTATAATAGCTAAGAAAAGTAAAAAATATCTTTATTTAAATAGACTTATGGCAAGAAATTTTAATCGTCGAAACAAAACAAAATTTTACTTACTTTAGGTACTATAGCTCTAAAAAGTTATTTACTTTACACACGCTTTCACTTCAGAACACTTCACACTATTTTAAATAAGAATTAAATTCAATGCAAACTTAGAGCGTGCATTATAAAATGTAATGCATTAAAACGTGCGAGGATTAAAGAACGCGTTCGTCCGTTAAGGAGGGTTAACCGGTGCGGTAAACTTCCCCATACAATAAATTAATAGGGATTTCGATATTTGTGTACGGAAAGATAATCAAAAATAAATGTGGTGTAGTTTTGCAGACTACACTCTTAAAATAAATTATATACTATATATATACTACTAACTCATAAAATAAGTTTTCGCTAAGAGCATATATTACAAAAAATAATATTACCTTTGTTGGGTTCATTGGATTTTTGTAAAAATTATACTTGTGCTTCAAATGTATTCATTTTTTTGTTTTATTTTATAGCGGACAACGTAGCAGGTCTCCTGTATTGTAAAATTACCACTACCCATGGACAACCATGATCCACGAATTGATTGTGTTGACGTCTTTTACGATGCTAGCAGCATTTTTAAGGGCCTCCGACGTCCTCACTCACTAGGCGAAACACAGCAGAAGTACCGTTCAACTACCACTGTACGCTGTGTATTCTGTAAGCCGTGGTTTAACTTCGGACGAGCCTGCCCAATTTGAGTATCAGTATATTTTAGCATAGCTCTCCCACGGGTAAACTTTATTGAACTATATTAATAAGATGTTGAAATAACCTGGTTACAACGTATATTTCTAACATGACGTGTAAAATTCAGAAAATCTGAAAAGGACTGTTAAGATGACTTTTTGCTATAGATATAAATAGATTTATATAATTTGTATATAAAACGTATATAAATACAATATATATATAATATATTAATATAACGCTAATGCAAAAAAAGATTGGTTTAAGATTGTTAATTGATTTTCGGTAGTTTATTAGAAACATTCATTTTATCGATGTTGTTAATAGCCCATAAATTCACCGTTAGCGAATTATACGTCCATATCAACAAGGGTTAGAAGAGTTATTTTGTTGATACAGCAGTTACGTGTGAGTATTATGTGCTTTCATATTTTAATATAAAATATGTTAGTTTTTTATATAAATTTGTAACTTGTTTACGTATTATATTGTAAGTGGTGAAATGTTGTTTTTACAAAATTATTCTAATTTAATTATCCAGATATAAATAAGCTATCATCATATTAATATACTTTTATTACATTATTATAGAATTATTTCATAAACTATCTCCGTATCGCTATAACTCAAATTACACTAAAGAAATCAATATTAAAAACATTGTATTTGTAGTAGTTGAATCTGATTAGTGATTGATTTGAGTATTTTGGTTTGGAATAAATTCATTTAGTTGTGGTACTTCTTTTGTAAGGAACTTAGAGTGATTCTTTAAAGCGAGATTTCTTTAATGTTATTATTTTATTTATGTTTGAATTAAAGCTCACAGATAACTTTTATTGCAAAATTTACGTGAACGCTTCAATACTTGTCAACTTTACGTGGCTCTGCATTCTATCTGCTATATGTTTGAGTGTTTCATAAAAGTAATATAAAGCTAGCACTAACATGGTCACAATAAACTTGGAGTAACTTTTACTGAGTCGGTATGAGTCCGGTTTTGTAAAGAGTGATTATATTTTTTTGAGATAGTACTCATTTACAATTTCTTCGTATAATATAAGTTTTTTTCCAATTAAAGTGGATAGGCAACGATTATAAACAACGTCAATTAATATTTATATAACTCATTATCTCTGAAACAGAAATCACAATAAGTATAACAAAAAAAGGAACATTTCCGACGAACTGATGTGTTTTAATGTGTTATATTATATATAATATAATACATTTTTTTATTGTATAGGGGACATGAGAGCAGGTGGGTCTTCTATATTACATGATTCTTCTGTAACATATACTAGGCAACTATATTCCTACAAAAAGATGAAGGTATGTTATTAAATTCATTAAA
>DWCF01003985.1:0-17832 GCA_018230265.1 Delias oraia
CTTCTATGGGGCCCTGTGCATGCAGTGTGAGTGTAACCATACTAAAAAACTTTTTTTTACTAAGGAATTTTCCATATAGTTAAATATTTATTATCAGTACGAGGCTCTGTAAATAAAAAATATAGTAATAGTACCTATATATTATTAAGAAACAAAATAGTCGAAAAAATTTTAAAATATTATTTTTGTTTTAAGACATATTCATTAATTTTGAATTATATTAATACGAATAGTTTCTATGTTTTATTCATTAAGCACAATATTCCTAACATGTAATTCGGAATAGTGTTATTGGACTCGCGGCAATTTGTGACTTGATTGCGGATATAGTTATAATTTTTAGCCTACCTTCATTTGAATTTATGTTTTATTTAAAACTGGTTTTAATTATTGTTGTCTTGTTTCTTTAATTAAATTAACCTTGTATGTTTCAGTCTGTCCCGAAGGTTATTTCGGCGATCACTGTATGAAGCCATGCAATTGTTCGTCAAAAGGTAACTGGAAGTGTGATCCTGTATTAGGATGCACGTGCCACCCAGCGTATATTGGAGAAAATTGTGACATACTGGCCATTGATGCTATTAAAATTGATAACAATGGTAAGTTTTCCTTAAAATTACCATGTAAAATTTTATAAAACTATTTGTTATTCTCTTGAAGAAAAAGTTCGTTTGTAGAAACCGCTGAGATGAGAAGTTTTTGGTCGACATATTCTTTAGATTTTGATAGTTCACGTATTGAAGAATTTTATATAAACGAAAATATATCTTGTTAATATATATGAATGTTTAATTTTTATATTTAAGTCGTATATTGAAATAGTTTGTATTTTGATAATGCATTGATATATTTTTCTAGAAGAGGGCTCAAATAGTGGCACAATAGCAGCCATGGTGGTTGTGTCATTGCTGTGTATTGGCGGAGCGGGTTTAATATTCCTGTACTACCGCAAACGAGTGAAGTTACTAAAGAGGGAGATAGCCCATGTGCATTATACTGCCGATCCGAATGTTCAGCCAGGTATTTGACAATTTCAATTTATAGTCTCTTACCGTACTAACAATATTTAGTATATAGGTGTATAAAGATGTGACGAATTATTAAATAATATTTTTATTTAGAAGTTTATATTATAATTGGCGGAAGTTGGAAGTTATAATATATATATATATATATATAACGCCAATTACTCGTCAGAGGCTTACAGCAGAGAATTTATTAAACGGCTTTTAGTACAATCATTCATTATAAGTAGTTCACCCATACATTCGTAGTATGTTCGTAGTTTAAACAAATTGCAATAGATGGCATTTCATATGATGTAATTATTATTTTATAATTATTTATAACATATTATCTCCTTTGTCATTTATGAAAATTGAAAATTATATTTGACTTATTTCGTTTAAGCGCTGTTAGGTCAGTGAAGCGTATAATGTTTGCCCTATCAATTTATTTATAATATAAAATATTCGATACAAACAAAATTAGAAGATCTGCTTAGAATAGTATTTTTTCTTTTAGTTTAAACACTTGCGAACATTTCACTGTGTACATTTTTAAATATGAACTAAGCTCATTTATCGCTTCATTAATATTTCAAGTTGTCTATGATGCATATTACTTATAATATTCATATATATCGTTAAAGAAATGAAAACATAACCAGTTCACACCAACAATATGTGTTAATATCTAAAGCCGGTTCCAGACGTATCGTGTAATGTAATCTATCTGGCTTTTAAGGAATCTGATTCTTCTTATAATGAAATGTTTCATAATTTATTTCAGAACAACAACATTTCGATAATCCAGTATACTCTTACAATAATTCGAATCGCAGTGACGACTCTACAACCCTTCTGAATAACACCATCATCAATAACCTTGGCTCCGCTAAACTTACCAACACTGCTATAGAGAAATTAAGAATGACCGCTTCGGGTTCTAATAGCGGTAAGTAACTTTTACCTTGATTACGCCGTTTTCCAAGTTAAAGTTTTAATAAAGCTTCGTAGCTAAGTGGTGATATAAGCCTACCACGAAACGAGATCTATCGGGTTCGCCCCTCGGTTCGAATAACAAAAATTTATTTGGTCCTTGTAAGGGCTTGGAACAGCCATGCTGACGCACTAATTGTGCCGATCTTACAAACTATACTGCTCAAGCGGCGTAAAGAACCGGTAACACAACTAACTCGCGGATTGTGGCGTATTTGTCCATGGCCGGCGGTAATCTCGTACCATAGTGAAGACCCGCCTGCTTCGTTGCCCGCAGTACCATAAAAACATATACCTCGACAATAAACATGTGCTAAGATTTAGCAATAAATACAGAGAACATTATATGTTCAAATTAAAATTACAGACAGACTACAAGTTAGTATGCGCTACAAGATTGATATAGATTATAGAGTAAAGATAGATGCAAATATTATTTTATTTTGGAATTCTGTATGTGGTTAATGATCATTTCAAAGTCTTAGCAAATATTGTTAAATGTACAATGTGTTAAAGGTATTAAAACGATGTTTAATATAGAAAAATGGCCACCGACCTATGTCTTTATAGTTTTATTTATTTCTAGCATATGACACCATGTCCTTGAAGAATAAGGACGCTGATGCTACCAATCCTAATCTCTATCATTGTATAGATGATGACAATAAACTGGACCATGTCTATGACGAGATCAAACATAAGGAAGGCTACGGTATGTAATTGCTCACAAATAATTATGATTGTCAAATTTTTACATTTACTAGTTTGGCTTATTATATGTACTTATTGGAGATATTCGACCTCTAATTTTTATTTTGCATTAATTATAAAAAATAAATATTCATTAATATATTAAACTAGTTGACCCGGCAGATGTCTGGTTATGAATTTCCCTTCACTGCTCTGCTTCTATTGATTGTAGCCTGAAAGTAAGCATGAGAAAATAATTGTACGAAGTGTCGTAAAAATCCGTCGTGTAATTTTATTTCTATAACGAATATTCAGAGGGACAGACAAAAGTTTTACTGCTTGCATTTTCGCCATCAGTATTGATCACTAATCATCTGATAGTTATTTTGCAAATATATTTCATGTACAAAATTCTCTCTACAGATTAATTAATCTTTAAAAATGATATTTGGAGATGTCTAAAAAGGGCGTGATTGAAATTTAGCAATCATTTTCAGAGCGAGAATACGATCACTTAAACTACACTCCACCGTCAAATACTTGGAAGACGCATTACCAACGCATGAACAACTCTTTCACGCCACCCCAACCAACTTCAATCTCTCCTAACATATCTAACTCTGTTCAAATCCCACCTATTCCCCCTTTGCCCAAAGTACACAATACTCCTATCCCGTCGCGAAGGGAAGATGTCGAAGCCCCTCCGCCTCCTAAACGAGATGACCAATTCAGCGATGACGGAGATGAAATTAGTAAAAATATTTCAAATTAAATCAAAAATTAAAGTACTCATTTATTATTCCAATTATGGAAGTTGTAAGTAACAAAAGGCCATTGCTTTTCAGATTTTATATGTAATATTACATTTATTAAAAAGACATGGGAATAGATTTGTCCCATGCAAAAGATGCTACGGTACCGTGTTTCAAAACGTTGCTCAAATCTACCTAGTCTGGAGGGCTATGCTTAATGAAATTTCTCGGACGTATTATATTTATATATAATGTTATTGATGGGCGTTTTGAAAGCGGGATTATGTATTATTTTTGTGCAGCTGTCTTTCTATTTTTGGCGCTTCCATTACCGTCTATTGTTCTGGTTGGTATGGTGGCATATGTTTCTCATAACAAAAGATATCATTACGCACCGTTGATGCATTAAGGAGTTCTTTACTCAGTGTAATTTACTAGCATCTATCTATGTACAATTTTACTAGAAGTTTCATCTATTAATAATGTTGTATTAATTATATTGATTTCAAAAGTTGACTAATAGTGAATTTCGAGTTTTTATGAATTAATTGTCTGTATTGAATTCGAGGCTCTGTATTTTATCTTTTGATATTTAAATTTTGTTTTTATTAGTGATTTAGTATATCATTTATCAAACTATATTTTATGAGCCTGTTTAAATTATGTGCCCGTGGTAGAGTACGTAAACATTATTTTTATAAAAATTTTAACATCGATATTTTGATAAAATTTTAACATTGTAGTATAATTACATATTATATAAGAAATCTCCCATAATTGTAGTAGTAGTTAGGTGCATTTCGTGATTAGTAGCTATAAAATAAGATTGATATCGCTTTATCTTTTTATATTTATTTTATTATTATTATCATGTCAATCCTCATTACATTTAAACTACGTATTTCATAGGTGGCGTATACGTGATTCTCTGCTGTAAAATATTATTTTAACAATATTTATAAAAAAAAGTAATGATTTATAATATATTTTACGTTCTATAGGTTTAAGCTGGAAATATTTTAAAATCTAATATATACTCGTAAAACTATATTTTTTTCTAAATCTCTTAGTATTAAAAAACTCTCATATGCATCTTTATTATCAACGTTTAGTGTGTTTGCAACATTCCACTGGAATATAAGATAAAATTGTCGATTCAAGTTGATTTAGATTATTTTAGCCCTTCAGAGAATTTAAACTTAATCCAAATATAATAACATATTTAAAATTTTAATCAATCCTTAACTTAATAACCCGCCGTTGTATAACATCTCTTCGTATTTGTAAACTCCTTTAATTTGTTTTGTCTATTTAAATTTTATTTCCTACTCAATTATGTTTTTATTATAATTATGACGCATTTGTAAATACAAATGTCTATTGAAATGTTTATAAATAATGTTTATCTTTTCAAATATTTATTAAACTTTTTAAAATGGTTGTATATGTCTTGCTCAATTTAAAGAAGTGCCAAGTATATTATTACAACTGAACAAAGGGGAATTAAATATATTTTATAAATCAATTGAAGGCTACCCCAGCCTCGACAATGTTTATGAATTATGCTCCTAAATGTCGTAATCAATTAACTAACGTAAGATATCAAAATCAATTAATTAAACTTTATGATGATAAATAATTTTAATATATTTAGGTATTGGATAAAAATGTACATTGGTTATATATTGAAAGAGGGCAAATATCGAGATCAAACATATCTTATATTTTATGTCAAGAGTTAAAGTTTTTCGATATTCTTAACTCTAATAGGTTTCTAAGTTATCGTTGAACAGTTATAAGCCCTATTTTGTCTACAGTTGGTAGTATTCTAAACGTAATAGTAATACTTATAGGTTATTAAAGTCTCTAAGAATGCGATGTCTTTCCCATTTCATAAAAATCCCCTTTAAAATTTTATTAATATATTTAGTTTATATTAAATCTGTTGTGTTAGAAAAAATTGTGAATGAAACCTTAAGCGTGAATCATTATATAAACATTTTCGACATTCTTGATGCAGTCATGTAAATAATTAATAATTCGATTGTCTATACTCTATATTAAAGGCTTTTAATTAATTATAACTTAGAAAGAAATGAGATCAGTCTGTATATCTGAGTATTTGAGCAATAAATTTCGACAATAATATAAAATGAAAATATATATGAATCCAAATACTCTGTATTTCTTAGTTTTTTGTTTTGTAAACATTCACCATAGACTTTGGCGGCCTATTTGAAATGTAAAACGGTAAGTTACAATGCAATAAGATTCTTGGCATTCTAACCTAAGTTAAAAAAAATGGTTACCATAATTTTTCTATTTCTTTTTTATACATTTTTATTATAAAGTTAAGATTAGATCTTCATTAAGATTGTATAATGTAAGTTTCAAGCTAAGTTATGACGCCAATATGATTCAGTATTTTGTGTGTCATAAAATAAAATTGTTTAGTTATAAAACATGTTTTGTCTTAGTCTATGAAAACTTATTAAATAAATAATTAATTAAACAATTTTGTTTTGTCATATTTTTTTTTGTAAAATTAATTAATTTGTGCAACTATCTATTACTTTTTTATATTTTTAATTCGGTTTATGATTATGAAATTATAACATCAGATTTATGTATTTAAAACAGAAATGACACCCTTGTATTTGTGAAGCAGTCACAGACGTGAAAGACATGACCTAATGAACTTGACACGAATGCAAGGTTAAGCAATAAGTTAGCATTAAAAACTACATTTCTTAATATAATCTAATATTTGTGATATAATATTGAATAAATTAAGTTTGGTATTAATAACATAATGGTTTCATTTATATTTCGCACGTTGAAATTGATACAATTAGACGCAAACTATTGCTAATGTTTGAACAAGTGGCGCGTGATTGCGTACCTACCTTTTGAAAACCATTATTTCAAATCAGCTAAGGTATGAGTATGTTTTGTTGTATGCGTACGATCATGAAGGTTTTTAGTTTGGTTCACTTTTTATTCATCATTCAAGTAAGTAAGCAATATGTGGAACTAGTCTATTTTGCATTGATCTACGACTATGCACATTGTACTTATATTTTTAATTAACGATTACAGGTATCAGCCTCGTTTTACGACGAGATAGGAGGGGCTTTGCGCTCAATCCAACATGGGTTCGGAAAATTATTTGGCGATGTAGTAATTGACATCACGGACACAGTCCATTGCACAATATCCGCCGTTGAAGATGTGTTAACCCTCCATGGATTAATCAAAAGTAAATCACCGTACAGTCACAAATGTCGAGATGGGCTGGTGCTTTCAAAGGATAGATACAACGATGATCCGTTAGAAAATTTCCTTAAAGAAAGAGACGCCATAGAGGGCAAACGCGTCTCGACCAATGACATACACCGATCGATATCCGAGGTTAACAAAACGCTTCAATGGGCACTAGATCATCACACCGGGAAGAAAAAAATACAATCTATATCTAAAGTTCTTAAAGATGAAACGGAACAATTGACGAAAGTGAGCAGCATGCTACGCAATGAGTTACATAACATATCGAGAAACCTGAACAGGGGATTACAAAAAATTGATACAGATAGAACTCCTTCGGTTTGGTCTGAGATAGATAGAGATAAGAAATCAAAATTTGAACGATTGCTAGAAGCTGAACCGGAACGAGAATCTAGACAACAGACATCTCTTACAGATTCGAATGTACCAGATTCATTCAGCGACGGTAAACGTGAATTTCTCCATGTTAGAGATGAGGTGGGTGAAAACAGTCAAGAACTTAATTTTCCAAAGACATTCAGAGATGTCGCTGAAAGAGAAAAGAGTAAATTAGTTAATCATAATAGTGATGACAAGAACGATCCTAAGTCGATATTCAACGTTGATAAAAATGCCTTTGATCAGTATTCGCCATTCTATGATCCAGACTATAAGGGCTTAGACGAACATCAACGTGCTATAGAAAATGCCCTAAACGTGATACGAGACAGCCATCGCACTGATCAGATTATGGACGAAGTAAACGAAGCAAAAGCTGGTACTGATGTTTTTAATTCGGGTACAAATGCATTCCATTTCTAAAGAAATATTTGAGTATCTTGAGATCTATTGACAGCTGAAATACTCTAATTATCCTTGTACAATTTCTTAGACTATTAAAGGTAATATCCATTTTTGGGATAAATAATACATTGTTTCTATATTATAACATTTTTATTAACAATATAAATTGGGTACATTACAAATCATCTACAATGAACTACACTGCCGCCGGCCGACAGTTATGTGAATTGATAACATCCCTGCTACTTGTTAAGTAAATCATATATCCCAGACTTTGAAGTGCTTGTATTCGCATATTAAACTGTATCGACATATTGTCGCAGGTTTATGTGAAAACACCTACTACAGTATTTTCCTTAGCGTTTAAACAGCTTCTTCTTTTAAAGATTCAGAAACGCACATGGTTTTTTTATGGTAGCGGACAACGACGCAGGTGGGTCGCCTTTATGGTAATACAACACCGCCGCCCATGCACAACCGCGATACAATCCGCGAATTAGTTGTGTTGCCGGCTGTTACGCCGCTTAAGCGGCACTTTTAAGGGCCTCCGATAGCCTCACGCACTCTGTGAAACACAGTACAAATACCGTTTTACGCTGAGTTTTCTTTGAGCGCGTGGTATTATTTCGGACGAGCCGGCTCAATTAATGCTTCAACGTGGCTCTTCCACGGATGCGACACTATTAAGACACTCGCTCTTGGACTTTGGCCTACGGGCTTGACACTAGAGACCGAATAAATTAAATTATAACTGTCCGGACCAGGATTCGAACCCGATAACTCTCGTTTCATCGTACACTTTTAAAAACGTTAAGCTACGGCTCTCTGGTAATTATTATTGTGATAATTTTACGTTGACATTCTTTCATATGCCTTATCCTTCACGACAGAACACTTAAAATGAATCAATGACTGAAACTGTACTTCCGTTTTCAAGCACCCACAGGACACTAAGCTATGCACCAATATAATTTTCTAACTAATGTATTGTATAATCTATGCAATGTTAGTTAATCAATCTACAAGTGCTTTAAATGTGCTATACAAATAATGAGATTTTATTTTGCTTCGTTATTCGATTAATTTAGTACTTTTTACAGAATGATTAAATATATTTTACTTGCATTTTTAACTCAATAGAACTTTTGTAAAATTTATCAAAATTATTTACAATAACAAATTCTCGAAATGTCCTTACTAGTATAATTTGGCACATGAAAGTAATATAAGCTCGGGTTGCAATTGCAAAATTTCTAAATTTAATATAATTTGAGCAGGTTTTGAGATGACTAGCAAGAAGTTCCAATCTTAAATAAATTGCTTCAACGTAACGATTAAACCGCGTGGTGACCATCGTAGTACGTAGTGTTTAAGTACCATCTTCAGTGCACCACACAAGTACTTTTTGTATTTTATTTTGACCGCGATTCACTTTGTTTTTTTACAGCTAGATAGTGCAACCATTTATTTAGTATCTAGCAGCAGATTCTAGTGTCAAAAATTGAGCAAAAATGTTAAATTGTAGTTCTTATCGTTAATCATTATATTACATTCAGCAATTCAGCTTTCAAAATACAAGACAAAATCAAATTAGATTACGCAAAAAAATATGTTTTTAGTAAGAGACTTAATACGCAGTTGAATTTATGATTTTAAAAATGTACACACATTTTACTGATTTAGTACAAGGAATAGACGAATAATTTATTAATAAATAATCATATAGTTTATAGCATAGCGGACAACGGAGCAGGTGGGTCTCCTATGTGGTAACAAAACACCGCCGCCCATAGACAAACGCGTCACAGTCCGCGCATTGTTTGTGTTTCCAACTTTTTACGCCGGTTAAGCGGCACTCTTAAGAGCTTCCGATATCCTCAGTCACTCTGCGTAACACAGCACAAGCACCGTTTCACGCTGAGTATTCTGTGAGCCCGTGGGATCACTTCGGACAAGCCGGCCCTATTAGTTCGTCAGCATATGCTTCAGCATGGCTCTCCCACGGGTGCAAGAGTAGTTATTTAGAATCAAACCTTATAATTATCTTAACAAATGACCATCGACTAAGTCCCAATTATAAAACTGATATTTTTAATATGTCTACATTTATACTGGTTTTGTATTTCATTTATAATGTGAGACTGAATGTAATAAATCGAGTTGATGTGGCCGAATTAAATATCAATGATTACAATGGATTTGTACATGTTCTATTCTACGACAACATTTGAAATATCGAAGAGAACTACTAAGAAATATCTAGTATAGATAGCTTACTCTAAAGAGATAGTATTAGCATAGATAGTACAAAAGGAAAATACTCATTCTGAGAGTTTCTGTAGGTTCTTATCAGTTATAAAATGGCTTGATCTAAGTCTGTCTTATTATACTAAAAGCTTTAAGTGAGCTAAAGTAAAACGAAACGCTTTCAAAGCTGTCTGAATTTGAGAAAAGGTGAAAAATACGTTTCTTTCGCTTGTAGTCACCAATTACCAATCGTTACAACTATATTTTACCATATTTTTCATAATGACGTTTTTAAGACAATAAATGACCCTATCAGAGCCTAGACCAACATATATTTTTAATTATAATATAAACTATTTTATCTCGTTAAAGCTAATATCTTTAATACTAAAAATCTGAGGACTGTTACTGCTTATGAGATATTATGCTACGTTATTATATTATGAATATTGATTATAGCATAAGGAAAGGTCCTTCTAAAATACAAGACAAATAGATTAAATATTTTTCTTATATCAAGCATATAAAATGTCATCTGAGTAATTATTTAGTTTTGTTGGATTTAAGTATGTAAGGTTAGGTTATTACTAGCCAGTTTTAGATTTAGTTTCAAATTAGGCTATTACGACGCTTTCGCAAAAGAAATATTATTCAAAATGATCCTGTTGCAGATTTGCCAATTGTTTTCTCTATTTTAATGAATTTTCATCTCAGTTATAGCCTGAATAATATACAGAACTTTCCTGAGATTAGATTTGAGAAATGAACTAATTAACTTAACTAGATTTTATTCATTAAGAGTAGAAGTTAGAACTAGAAGTGTGTCGTGGAATAGAACACGCAGTGGGGACGGTGCAGGATTGATTCAGGGTTCTATTCCGACTTTGTGTAATTTTACGTTATAAAATTATTAATATAATGTCTTGTTTTGAATTCAAAATTTTTTCAAGTACAGCGTAAGTCGTAACACATTGATTTAAAAAGTCAAAACTTGCTTAAAATATCTCTTCATTGAGGTTTATTTTAATCAGAGCTAGAGATCTTCAGATGTGTTGTAAAAAAGGTTTCCTAACCATAGTAATTTATAGAACATAAATTCGTCATTAATCATAAACAACCCGGAGACTCATCAACTTCTTAATTAAAACTTAATGAATAGCAAATTATAGTGTAACTCTTAACCATGCTGTCACCATCGAATATTTTATCCAATGTCATAGACAGTGTCAGTGTGACAATGACAGCTACAGTAGATGTCTCTGATGTATTCAAGTTCACTTCTCACACTTACGAGGGCGGTGGACATCTTACAAGAGTGGAGGTAGCTATCTGGTTAAAGTGCTTATCTATCGGTACCCTGTCGTCATATAGTGTAGGGGCTTGCAAAATAATTCCAGCCGTTCCAACCAGAACCGCCAGTGTAAAGATCCACAGAAACAATCTATCAAGTACCATTGCTACATACTTCCAATCTTCTTTCACCTGTAGGTATAAAAACGAAATATAGTTTTTGAATCTACAGTAACATTAGAATATACATTATTTCATACTATAAAATGTTTCATACATACATTCATAAGTAATTTTCTATAGATTAAATTAAATGTAGCCTAAGTACCTTAGTAGAATCTTCAAGCATTCTTGTGTGTTCAGCAATGAAACGGACACAAAAGCATGTCTTGTGCACCTCGGGCGGACACGAAGAATGGCTGAATCCTGGAGGTGGTTCTGGTACCGGACTCAAAGCCTCCTCTTCAGGGGCCCCTAAAACTCCGCCTTCTGTGGATCCATGCACTACACAGCTGCCGCCGAAACGATTACTGTCGCTTACTCTGAATATAATTAGAATTATTAATGACTTTCATATAAAATTACAATCACAACTGGCCAAAATTATATTTAAAATGTTAGGAATCTGTAAACTTAGACTAAGACGTGACGTTTAGTAATCGACGTAATTGAAGAAACAAAAACTATCGCATTTTTATTACTGCACTATGAGTACAAGACTTGCTGAACAACTCAGTAATCATGCAATTCTTCATTCATTCGTAATAAGCAATCAGTCATTCTTCAAATCATTCAAACTCAGTTATCTTTCAATCAGTAACTCAGTAATAAAAATAAGATCTTATTTTTGTATTAAGATATGTTATTATTATTGTGATTTTACAATTTGTTACATTTCATTACAAATTCTGTTATAAACCTGTCTTAGTTTAACAACTGGAAGCTTATCTAATTTATGGAACCAATTTATGTACATTAATTTTTATTATAGTGTATTTAATGATATTCTTGAATGAAAGTTCTTTTAATCACAGACTACCTGTGGCTCAAGCTTGTTGCATAAAAGAAATTGTTGTTAGCCATCTATCGAAGCGAACTAAATAATTCAGCAGACATTCGAGTACTCTGTGACAAAGCAGACGATGGTAATTGAAAGACCAGTGTGCACAGCTTTAAGCTTTAGATAGGAATCCGATATTACCGAGACTTCAGTGGAACATACAAAATATTTTTCAAAAAAATTTAGGATATATATTATTCGCTATTCAGAACTAGTGATATAGCAATGTATTTATCAAAAACAGTAATTTTAAAGTCGTTTTGAAATTTCTTTTGTACTGACTTAATTTTAAGATTTATAAACATTTATTAAAAAGAAACATTATTTTTAATATTTTTTCAAGGAATAAAGAATTATTATAATACATTTTTAAATAGTATATTATTTAAATTTCGGCAAGACGTAAAAACACATATTTAATATATATTTTACCTAAGATTTAAAATCAATATATTTGTCTATGATTTATTTTAATGGGACCTTTTATACTTATAAAACTACTTGAATCAAGGTACAAACTAGGAAGAAAATATGTTTGAAAATCCTTACCCAGACTGCACGTACGTAGTATGGGTAAGGTCCTCCTTGCTAGGGGTTCTCGTAAGTGGTCTGAGGGGTGTGGCAGAGGGAGGCCAAGCCCCTGGCGCGCAGCAATCGTCATCAGCTGCAGCTAGGCGGTACGGGTAAAGAGGTTTTGCTGTACCTCCGCATCGGACTACTACGCCACATGTTGTAAATCGAGATCTAGAATAGTTCATTGTATAAGAAGTATGTAAATTCACAATGTTTGCTGATCGAAATTTTGCATATTAATCACAATTATTATTAATTATATTAGTATTACAAAATAATTATTTAACATTACATCAATACATGGAAATACAGTTCAATCTTTAAAAATAACGCAATAAGAAGGAATGAAAAAATAAAAAAATATAAAATCTACAGAATAAAAAATATGTTTTCGATGCCTGGTTAAAATCAAGACATAGGCCTTGTGTACGCAGACAACCAACGAAAACTCCCTTTGCACTTTGAGTTCATTATAAACCACTGACCCTAATATTACGACCAACGTGGGATACATCATACATTAGCGGGAAAAGGGTTCACGGCGTACATGTTGAAATATATTCTTATTTTAACATTGTGGCATAGTATTTTTGCTTCATAATCTGCTATTATTATAGTATTATTTTGCTACAAAAAGAAAAAAACATACGACACTATTAAATGTATTTTTTAAAATAGTTTTACTGTGTTTCATAAATTAATACATATATAGACTTATTAAATTGAGAATGTATAGATTGTAAAATAGCTAATTTATTTTAAGAAATACGTTATAAGTCAAATATTTTTATTCCATTTTTGCTTCAATGAAGCTCGTATGAACGTACCACCGATTCAAAAGGGAATTAACAGAGAAGAATCGGCAAGAAACTCGGCTATATTTATTTTTAATAAATTAAAATGTATTACAATTAGTCCTTAGGTCTAGTAATACAATGTTTATTTTGAGATTCGGTTCTTTTGGTTGAGATTCCGGTGCAGAAATTTGATTCCAGACGAATTCTTGAACGTAATCAGTAACGCTATAATATACTTTACTATGGAATATAATATAACTTTTTTAACAATATTCTTTAATTTTCCTTCGGTGATCTTAAGGAAGTTTGTTATAAAATTGAACGTACCTACAAGACTTCTGAGTCCGCGATAATCTAATACCTACAACGCACCCGCATCTTTGGAAGAGCTACGGGTGTCATTGGGCAGAGCATCCCTAGGTGAGCCTCCTGATCTATTGACACCATTTAAATAAAAAAAGGAGAAAGTTTATATTTATTATTCTTATATATATAACGGCGCGGGAGCCTCAGAAGTGTTTTGGATTGGTTTGATATCAGCATGGCTGACTTCACGCTTATCGAGTGACAGTGAGAACGCAGGTGCGAGTGGCTTATTATTATTACTGGTCGCGCCGATATATGTATTTACCTTACGTCAGTGATCTATTCATGATGGCTACGTTTCTAAATTACTTTTATACGTAGTAAATATATTAATAAGAAAAGGTTAAGATAACAATACCATATATTTTTATGTTGGCGAGCACTTGTTAAAAACGCGGTCCTAAAGAGCACTTTACCTTGAGAGCAGGTGCGTGCCAAAGAAAATATTCCTAAAAATACATTTTATTGAGTAATTCCACAAATGAACAGGTATATTATATTGGGTTTCATATTCATAAGGGCAATATTTTGGTAGTTGCGTGTTTCACATTATGGTTTTCAACTTTAATAGTGTCCCATGTGTTTTATGTTTGGCTGTAATAATAGATCGCATTACCGATATTACCGCTACATTACTTGTACATTTCAACTACTAATATGGACTTTAAATAAGTATGTAATTAAGATTTAATGGAATCATATCATATTTCGGAATGTAGAGGATAAAAAGTTCACAATAATATATTATGGGGATATGTAATTTTTCTTAAAAAAAAGACTCGTTTCATTTACTCATAAAAGTTCATGCAAAAAGTTTCGAAGCGCGTGTCTCGACGGCAAGCGCACCCGGTTTCTATGAGAGTTGACTTCCATCTTTGAATAGACTTAACTAAACTCATATGTTTTGCAGTGAAACATTACGACTGCACTTACTTGATTATCTATTTGATTAAATATCGCAAAATCTATCTCAAATAATGATGAATAAAATATAATAATTAATATTTTTTATTCATATTTAATTTTATTCATTATAAAATTAGTTTAAGAGCTAAATTAATAAACTAGAAACGAAAGAAAATAAATTTAGTTGAAGATGGACATTATTTTATTTTTCGTCTTTCATTTTCTCGTAAATGCAAGACGAATTAATATTTTGCGTGTTATTACTTATTAATACTATTACTGCTTATTTAAAACGTGAAAATATTCTTCAAATGTCGATATATAATGTCAATACGAATTTAGTATGCAAAATCAATCTGGGCTCCGATACTATCGATGTAAACACAGGTACGAAGAGTATTAATTGAGGTTGCGGCATCAATGGAGCTATCTGTAGATCTTCGAGAGCTATTTAGATAAGCATCGAGACCGCAGTGGCGCTTCAGATGATATAACTAGGCTGAATTATGCTCATAGTTAATCTGGTTTTGCCTTAATGTTCCACAGAACACGGAACAAAGATAAATGACTCAATTATTTAAAAATAACTTGTACTATATAATAAAATAATTATACTATCAGTGTATATATAAACTCACCAAAACGTCTCTCTAGAATCCTGCTGATGATCTACGTATTCAGAGGCCGAACATAACTTGCCTTTTAATAATTCACTTAATGGTTACATCGGGACATGTAAACTCATTTCAGCAATCATCTCTTCATTACCCGAGTGGTAAACCAATTAGTCGACGATTTCTGGGCCCAGTGTCATTATCCTTTACACGTATAGAACTTTATGTTGAATTATGATGGTTCAAAAAACCAACAGCTTCGTATTGTGATATATAAAACAAAGTTTTATGCCATTATGATGGCACATGTTTTTATTGTTAGTGATAGATACTGACGACTCCTTTTTATTGAATTGAGATTATAGTAATTAGGACGCACGCGTAGTTTGTTTCAAATACGCGTTTTTTTATTGAAGATTGAGACATTTTCTTTAGTATATTACTAATATTTATTTACAACCATACCATCATCATATGATCTCATACCGTCAGGTACCCTGATGGTATGAGATCACCGTCGCCCATGAACAACCGCATCAAAAACTATGGTTTGGTTGTCTTATAAAAATTAATTAATACTCCGGGCTAGGCGGATCATTTCATGCCTCAGCATACGCTGCAGAGGGGCTCTTTTGCATGGAATACAGTGTTGAGGCATTCGAGACTTTCAAAGCTTGTAAATTTTAAAATTAAATAATGGTTTTTACTACTTAAAAATAATTTCTCGTTTATTTCTCACTTCTTTATCCATGCATCCGTCGTTATTTAAAAATATGCAAAGGGAGACCTACCCTAGGAGAAAGTCGATAACGAATTAATGATTATGCATCCACGCGCCACTGCCCTAAATAAAATATACGCCTTTATCTATGCCACTGGCACAAGGTAACTTATTTTAACTTAATCTTAAGTGTTTTCGGTTCCGTTTGCGTTTTACTACTAATAATTTTCATTCCAGATCTATCTTTGTTCAAAGATTTCAAACAAAGCTGTTATGACTTAAACTTCAGTTTTGAAAATCAAGTATATATTATAAAATGAGAAATATCAAAACGATAAAGCGTTCTTGTAATGGAAGTTAAAGTAAATTTATATTCGAATAACTTTATTAATATTTAATTATTATTAAAATGTGAAACTAATCTTTATTGATCAAATTTTAGTGAATCGTATGTAATCTGCGGCGTGTGTATTTTCTGACTTTTAATATTTTATTAGGAAACTTAAATATTTTTCAGGTAAAGGCACATAATCTATCGATAACAGGTATTCATCAAGATTCACGTCACGGCAAGAATCTCTATCTTTAGCGGCCAATAGATCTGTGCGTCAATCTTAAATACTTTTTGATGTACAATATGGCTTAATACTGCTATAACGCACGTGAACGATAAATATGTATTTATCTTCTGGCGGATAGAAAATTTAATTTGCGCTGAATACGTAAGCTAAGATAATTTCAGTTGGGGACAAGAAAATTATTACTGAAAATTCTTATTGGTATAAAGGTAGCGCCAGGAGTAATTTCAAGAATTTGTTATCAAAATACCTACATTCACGGAGGATATTTTTCGCATTTCTCGTTGGAAACTTCACTGATAAAATTTTGTAGCAGCTCACCGTGTCACTAGGGCTTGATAAACGTTGTCTTTTACGTTTTATGAAAAATACCAGCTTTAAACAATTCAATGAACTAAATTTATACTTCAATAAAAATACCTACGGATACCCCTTCAAAGAAATGAATATCTTATAGGTACTTAAAGATTTCTAATTACTAAGATAAGATCTCATTACATCTAAGAGGTGTTTTATTTATCGATTTACATTAGTGAATCAAAAGAAATGCAGACAAAAAGAAATGCCGCCAGTTTCGGAATTAAATCTAATATTCACATGTAAACACTGTGTGTCCTACCACAAAAATTACTCTAATCATTGTAATAATTGATTAAATATTTTAGTTTAATTTGAATAAACAAACGTTGATATAAATATTATGGTTTATGTATGGAAACATAATTTTTACTATCATAATTAACATACCCATCTCAGTTCAGTCTGATTGATAATTTAAGAACTCCACACAAAATTTACCCATTTTTAACTTGGCCACTGTTTCTTGAAGTTATTTATTAAATGCATATTTTTTAAGTTGACTTGCATTTTTTTTATTGGCCAATGGTTTTTTTATGAAAACGGTGGCAAACAAGTAGAAGTTGCAAGCAGTCATAGGCTCATAGACACCCCCGCCCTGTGCAGATCCAAGATAGCTTTGTTTGCTTTTAGGGATAAGTACACAGTGGTCATGTTTTTATTTCAAGTGTGATATAAAAATTCTTAAAGAATAAAATTTACTATATATTCTAACGTGGTCGCTCACTATGGGCCAGATGGAGAAGCTCAGAGTCACTCAGCGAGCTATGGAGAGGGCAATGCTCGGAGTCTCGCTGCGAGATAAAATCAGAA
>DWCF01003986.1:0-17826 GCA_018230265.1 Delias oraia
CATGCTATATTATAATTATATAACATTTCATTATTATACACTACTTTCAATATTTTAATATAAAAAGAAAATTATTGCAAGATTTAATGTTATCTGGACGTGAAATTACGTATATTTCAAAACTTTGAATTAGTAATAGACAAATCATAGAAATGTGATAGATGGGCTTTCGAATAGGTTCAATTCGGCAATTGGTACTAACTGGAAGCTTACAAACATTGAAGTAGCAAAGCTCATGTATTGTAGCTTTTCCCAGAATGTTACATCTTTTCTGTCTACATTTACATGCAAAAACGAGCTGTTGGAGAGATTTAGACCCTAAATTAGATCCTAATTGAGGAAACCAAAAAATTTCTCTGATGACTGGTATATAAAAAATTACCATATTAAAATAAACTGTAAACAATTAAAATAATAGAAATTATAATAAATACGGTACTATTAAAAAAGTGTATCCGTGCTGCGTTTAGATTACAAAAAAAGGAAATTATTTTAAGAAAATTTTACACATTTCTTCAACAAATTACTACGCTAATCACATGAACTATCTTTAAATAATTTCAAATATTATTAGGGATCTTAAAATATAATAGGCCACACTACAAGTAGAAATTAATCTCTCCATCCATCCATATTATGATAAAATGTTTCCTAACTGTTCGGTTCGGTTCGTGTAGTCTGTTACTTTTGGGTTTTGAGACGTTCATAAGTGTAAAATACTATATTTTTAAAATATATAATAATAATATATATTCAAAATACTTTAGGTTAAATTATATAAATAATAAACTTCATATTTTAGCCCTTTAAAGCAAAATTAAATATATCTTTCTATGTTGAAATGACAAAATATGATGTAGGTGAGTACTCTGTTGAGACGGCTCGGCTATATCAGTAGGGATTGCGGGCTCATTGCATACAAAGCACATATTATCCCTTTTACAGTGGACAGAGTATCCTCATATTTTACGAATTACATACTTACCTGGATAACACTTCCCTTTTCATTACAGTTATCGTTGGCCAAATTCAGTGTAGTCTTGCATTTGTACAAGACCAAGCCTAATTTTAGCAAGACCAAGACTGACCGTGTAAAATTTGAGCAAGAACAATACTAAGCCTGCAAGACTCTTGCATCTATTTTCGTCTTAACAGTGATTTTTGGAATTTCTCAATAAATGTTTAGACATGTATATATCTGATGTGTTGGCCAAGACGAAGACTGGCTAAGTCTCGTCTTGTTCTTGCATTTAGGCAACACTAGTAATTAATTATGCTACAGAAGATATGGTGCCGCAAATAATCAAATATACCCAAATCCCATTACAATGCTTACAATTATTGTATCCGTAAAATAAAAAACAATGATTGCTGAAAAAAACGGATAAAACTATAAAATTACCAAACCAATGACCTTCAAGATAAGACCTGTTAGGCACCCGAGGCTCTGCCAGGACTAGAGTTGTCTATGGGCGAAGGATAGCTAGGGTATAGGGAGCCTCCTGCTCGTTTGCCACTTCCATTAAAAGATGATTCTTAATTACAGTCCTTCGTTTTTTATGCAATTTTTATGCAAAATAGGTACGTTTTTTATTTATTTATTGGTTTTGTAATATTATTATTTCAATATGCCGATATAATCATAATGTCATTTTTATATTTGAGAACAATAAACCACAATGTCGTTTGTACACGAATTTAACAACTTTCTATAAATTTTAATCTTGATTAAAACTATGGGAATGCCGCTATTCCCATGGTTTTAACTGTCGCAACATCTGTCTATATGGTTCAGTGGTTTTAGTCATATTAAATAATCGGCGATCTAGTCTAAAATATCCTTGAAAAGCATCGTATATAATTATCATATGTTTAAAATAATTTTTTGCAAGTGAATTTTTTGTGCTTGAAATTACACAATTTTGGTAGTGTATTTTCGCCTTATTTTAATATCTATGTTACCTATTTTATAATAAAAAAATGGTATTTCGATATAAAATTCAATCTTTTTCTGTAGATAAATAACTCTTTATTTCTGTTAATTAAAAGTTGCCAAGTTTCGTAAAGTTTCGAGGCTTTTGTATCCAAAAACTAATAAAGAAGGTGTTACTTGAAGCTTACCCACAACGTTTAGTAAAGATCTACTACTATCTTACTACTATCTTGGGACTAAAGTAATAATAGTTTGAGGTTTATAAAGAAACTAAATGAAATGTACTTATTTGTATGTAAGGTTATGTCTTATTTATCTTTATTTTAAAAAATTATTTTTTTTAAGTTTTTTAATTCTCAATTATTGCTTATTATTATTTGGTTTATAGTACATCGGACAACGGAGCAGGTAGGTCTCCAATATGGTAAGAGAACACCGCCGCCCATGGACAACCGCGCCACAGTCCGCGCATTGGTTGTATTGGCAACTTTTTACGCAACTTAAGCGGCATTTTTAAAGGTCTCCGAAATCCTCACTCACGCAGTGAAACAATACATGTAGCGTTTCACGTTGAATATTCTGCGAGCCCTTGGTATCACTTCGGACGAGCCGGCCCAATTAGTGCGTCCGCATATGCGTTCGCATTGGCTTATGGAGCATGGAGATTTTCTTATAAATAATGATGATTTAATGACCTATGATGAACTCAGCTTACGTTTGTAATTTCCGTATCCATAATTAGAATATAACACGTAGACAAGAAAAAGAAAGTTATAATTATTTTGTGTAATTTTATAGTTAATTCGTCAAATATCGACCGATTCAAATACCGTCTATAAATCAAAGTAAGACATTTTGAAACTTATAAATTAATTGTACTTTTATTATGATTAATGGTGGATTGTACGGAGCGGAGTAAAAGTGCGACGTCACGATAAATCGTAAGAGGATAGTCAGTGAACTCATTAAATTGATCTCAAGATCTTCGTAACATCCGGGAGGTCACGTCAGACCTTTATTTTAAGTATATTAAGTTGGATTTAGATTTGTTTGCCGCTGAAACTCCAATATGGCCTATTAATTACAATGTATGTAGATATTATGTATAACATCCTAGACAATTCATTATTCCATTGACAATAATTTGATACTGTATGAATGTATGTTGAATACTTATCTATGGAAAAACTGGAATATATAACAAAAATTTTACCTCTTAAGATATTATTATCACCTAATAAGATATTAAAGGTAATATATTATATAGGAGTATAATATTGGGTAAATTATTACAAAAAAATTGTTATATAAAATTAAAAGAACTACGGCTTTCGGGTTGATATATAAAACCGTAACTCAATCAGTATTTTGAATATCAAAAGGTTATGCAATACTTTTTCAATTTCCAGAGTCATATATAGATTTTATTACATGTTCAAGGAGTAAATAATTGAACAGTAGTAACTTATTGAGAACCAAAATCATTGAATATCAAATATTAGTTTAATGTTAACCGCACAGCGTTCTATTGATTAAACACTGTGTACATGAAGTTCAAGCAATGTAACTAATTTTTAGTTCATCCCGACAGTCCGTGATTTAAACTTAGGTATTATTAGAGCTTAAATTTTGATTTTGGATACAATTTTGTATTTTTTCTTCAGACTATTGTTCCTATATTGTGAAATTTATATCTAAATGAAAATTTAAGCTAAATTCAGCACATTAATGCAGAATTAATGTAGTACGTATACTAATATCTATATATCTTGGAACCAATGATTAACTGCGTTAATAAATCTTTTCAGCTTTAGAAAGCTGGTAATTCGATTCCAGTAACTAAAATGTCTTGAAAGTGTGAAAT
This sequence comes from Delias oraia, assembly GCA_018230265.1. Taxonomy (NCBI): domain Eukaryota; kingdom Metazoa; phylum Arthropoda; class Insecta; order Lepidoptera; family Pieridae; genus Delias; species Delias oraia. The sequence continues at coordinate 3,798 of DWCF01003986.1, forward strand.
ATTTTAAGACAAGCACATTTAGTACCTCGTATTTGAGAGCCTCGTAGCCTCGTATGGTTTTAAAAGTGTACCATGAAACAAGAGGTATCGGGTTCGAATCCCGGTCCGGACAATTATAATTTAATTTATAATTTATTCGGTCTCTGGAAGACCTTGACGAAGAGCTTGAGCTTAATACACTCGTACCAATGGGAGAGCCATGCTGAAGCACACGCTGGCCGGCTAGTCCGAAGTGAAACGGTACTTGTACTATGTTTCTCAGAGTGTGTTCATACCATATAGGAGACCCACCTGCTCCGTTGTACGCTGTCGAAAAAAAAATCTAGTAAAACAACCATTATGTAACCTTTCAGTTTCGACTACTCAGCGTTACTTTAGAATTACACACATACCATATTGTATTAAATAGTCTGAAACGCTTTAAGGCGTAGGCATATCTGAAACACAAAGACTAATTTTGTTTACAACAAACATATCAGGTGCAGTGTGAGCAAAGTTCGCGCACTATCGAACCAACAGTTTAGTAGAATTTATTCGGACAGTTCTAAGTTCAAAGCTTTAAACACGTTATCCTGTTTTATAGGTTCCTGTTAGCGTCTGTTCAACTTTCAGTTCGTTTACATTATCGCATAACTTTAGTGTACAGTTTCAATCGTATCTGTTTCAAAGAAAATGTCTCATATAATTGCTTAGTGAAACTAGGGACGTCTGTGTAAACATCAGAATGGTCCTTTATTTAAGTTAATACAGCTATAATAAGAGTAGAAAACCTGTTTAAAAATTCATCTCAAGTTTCTACATGTACCAAAATCACAATACTAGAACCCTTTGAAAGTTTTATAAATCTCAAAAAATGCGGAAACAACGCTGCCTTCTATCACAGAAATCTTTATACTCTCATTTCTATGTTAATCATTTACGGTGCGATATTGTAATAGATTCACTCCCTCACTTGTGTTATTAGTCAGAAATTATGCCTTTTAGAATAATCTACTGAATTAGAAGCGTATATGGAAGTTCTAATTAATTAGGAATAAGACAAGCTCTTAATCTAGCTGACATTACTACCTTATGTGATACAACATAAGAAGCTAGTCGTGACCGAGACGGAGTCCACTTTTTAAGGTGTTGGCTCGCGGTATTTCTGCGTATGCATGTCCCATTATTTTAATTGGCTTCTAGCCAAGAACGGTTCTTTCATATGATCCTTACTGCTTACACAATGTTTTTATAGTGTAATATAATCCTTCGCAAAGTAACTCAAGCTATAATGGAGTTAGAAGAATCCTCTACGTCATAAAAAAGTCAACGCTCTGAGATTATCAACTCTTGGAAAAAATATTGAATTATGTTATTATTCATACTTACTTTCATTTGTTTTTTATGCTATAGTGGATAACGGAATTGTGGGTCTCCTTTATGGTAAGAGAACACCGCCGCCCATTGACAACCGCGCCACAGTTCGCATGTTTTTAATTGCTCCCGATCTCCTCACTCACTTAGCGAAATACAGTAGAAGTACCGATAGAAGTACAACTACCATTTCATGATGAGTATTCTGAGAGCTCGTGGTATCATTTCGGATGAGCCGGCGCAATTAGTGCATAAGCGTAAGCTTCAGTATGACTCTGCCATGGGTAAATTTGTCTTATCATCTTAATATAGAAAATAACAATATTGTAATATAAATTATCTTTCTACGAAGAAGAATACTTGACTGACTAAATTAAGATTAATTATTAATGTATATATATTTTCCGTGACTAACAAAATTGCTATAAAGTAAAAAATAAACTGCATCGTAAGCGCATACTTGCCTAGTGATATGTTACTAGCAACTGCATGTTGTACGCTCGTCTTTCAACGAACTTACTGCAACTTCGAGACAGGTTTAATGGCGACTTTGCAGTGTCATGAATTACCCGAGTCTTCCCGCCCCTCAACGTATAGTTTACTCAAGCGTGAGCTTTCTTTTAATGGTAATATTGTTCATAATATTAAGATACCACTCTCATTTCATGAATTAGAAGCAAAATTCAGTTTATATATATATATATACATATAGGTCTTTTAATAAGGATACTCGGCAATCAAACTTAGTAACCAAAGACAACGGTCTATGGTTACTAAGTTTGAGTTCTTGAGTCAGTTGGATCTTGTACGGATGCAGGCCCAAGTCAGGATGGAAAATTCTCCAAGTTAAAGTCTACGAAAAGCCGAGTTCTTGTGCGCGGTGAGAAATTAACTGTCTCGGAGTCTGCTGATGATCTGTCTGTCTCATCCAGCGGCGATGTTCTCGGCCGATATGGCGTTCCTTTGTCGTAAAGGTGTTGTCTCCAATTAACTCATCAATCGTTGGAGAGTAGACTTTGAAAGGCCAGCACGTCTGCCGTAAAATGTACGCAATTCGCACAACGTTTGCACTGACGAACACCACACCTTACACCGTGTTACTTACCATGGCTTCAGTGACTGAATAAGAAAGATGCCGCTTAAACTAATTGGCGGCCACAGATTATTAGCAATGACTCGCTCTATTTGAAAGATCCTACATACGCTTGTCTCTTATTTATATTTTATTTGAACGGATTTTAATGATTTACTTTGAGATAATGTGGCTTATTTCAATTTTTATTTAAGATAATGTTTACACATTTAGTGTCTATTGTATTTATAATTTCAATTAAGGGAATATGTTTCATTCGCTTCATAACATAAAGAAGCGGCTTCAAACAAGTTCATCTTTAAAGATTTCAGAATAAAAAGCTATATCGAAGGTCAAAAGAGACCCCTTCTTATAGGTTATTTTAGGCCTTATAGGTTTTGTATACGTAAAACCACAACTGACGAACGAACCTTATATTTGCCAGGTAAGCAAATGATGTATTGAAAAGCAACCCGAAGAGTTGAAGTATAAAAAGGTTTTAAGTAACTAGTAATTAGTTAATGGTTTTTATTGTTTAAATCTTACAATACGTGTACATTAACAGAGGACGTCAAGTTTTCAGCTTTCACGTTCAAGCTTCAAGAGGGTGCTACGAATAAAAGGTAAGTACTATCAGCAAAAAGCAAGCGCCGTTATATCTTTGTTAGCCATTAGTTTACTATTAGTTGTTTTTAAGCTATTGTGCCTAAATGCATAAGTTAAAGTAAAACTCCAACGAAGCACTGAAGTTTTATAATTTAAAAAAGCTTAAAATCACACAGGACAGCTGTGATGCGGTTGTTCCTGAGCAGCAGGGTTCTCTTACCAAATAGGAGACCCACCTGCTCCGTTGTCCGCTATACTATAAATAATAAAAATAAGATAAAACACTGTTCATTTTTAGATCATTAAATGCTCTTCTTTAATTAAATTCCTTAATTAATCCAACGTGTCGCGATATGGCCAGGAAAAGTCAATTATAATTTATTTTTTGCCAGTTGGGTGGTTAACATTAATAATGTTAGTAAATTTATTAATTATGATACTACTATACTGTCTTACGAGGATCAGTATAACTACAGATGTTGACTCTTTGAAATGTGGTCAATTTGCTGTGACTAAATCTCTAGCCACGGCATATGCACGGTCAGTTGGAAAGTAATTTTGCTGATAGTACCAATCGGTAACTGTACGAGAATATAAAGTATCCTTTTAATGTCACATATTTAGACAAAGGTTTCATTGTTTAGAGCGGTGTTCCTAACCTGTGGTCCGGGGGCTCCAGACGGTCCGGAGATTTGTATGGGGGTCCGCGGTGTTATCTATGGACAAGACATAAATGCTAATAATAACCAAAATAAATACTAAATCTGATTTAATTTGATGTTATATAATTAAGAGGTCCGTGAAAACTGTCCTTGAATCTCTAAGGTCCATGGCTGAAATAGGTTGGAAATCGCCATAAAACATGGCGATTTAATGACAATATCTAATCATATAAGATTAGGGAACTTCTATACACACTCCAATCAGTTGTCTAAGAATCTAATTTCAAGGGTTCCAAACAAGAAGAACATAACTTGTTTTGTCAGGATCACTTACAAAACTAGAAGTTGCAGATATAGGTATAGCTTAAGAAACAATTGAAATTGACAGGTTAAAAAAACCTCCCGAAATATTAGTTACAAATAATATCACTTACACAAATAAATCGCTGTTCATATTACCTTTCTAAATCAAGGCGGCGACAATTTGCTGACTTGTACTTGGGAGTTAATTTCATAGCCTACCGCTTCAGTCGCTTCGGTAATGTCATAATTTGAGGTCGTAATAATTAATTGTAATTAACGAATATAATATGAATAGTAATACTTTGAACCTCTTTACATTTAATAACCAAACAAAAGTAACAATTTCAATATTGTTCCCAATTAGAGGTTATTTCATCAACTTATTAATTGTAATATCTGTGATGTGTGTGTTATGGGACTCAACCATAGGAAATAAATCACTCTTTTATTATTGGCTATATCTCAATTAAGGGATTTCTCATAAATAAAATACATATAGTAAATATACTAGTATTTTATTTGTTCTTATTTATTAGCAAATGCGTTGTTTCTATTTTGCCTTACTTTTGTAGAGACCGCAAAAGTTAATATAATGTAATCCGGCAGTTTAGCTAGGGAATAAAGTAATACAGTACGTGTTATTTAGAATTCGTAGTATTTCTGAGTTTACTTAAGTAGCTTTTATATATTAAATGAAACAAACATTATGTCTGTGTTACGTTCTAGAAGTTGGATATATGATTAACAGCTTACCAAAAAGACTTCTTGTACTTTTCTTCGTATAAGAATGCAATTAATAATTAGGTATGTTAGAACATAAAATAATTTTTGGAAAAAGTTTCACTCGTAGGAGAATTATGCTGAAACATATGCGGACACACAAATTGGGCAGGCTCGTCGATGTGATACCACAGGCTCACAGAATACTCGCCGTGAAATGGTAGTTGTACTTGAAACGGTGCTTCTATTGAGTTTCGCTGCGTGAGTGAGGATATCGGAGGCCCTTAAAAATATTTCTTTAAAGTGGCGTAAAAAGCCAGCAATGCAACCAATGCGTGGACTGGCACGGTTATCCATGGGCAGAGGCGTTCTCTTGCTATATAGGAGACCCACCTGCTCCGTCGTCCGTTATACCATAAAAAAATATTATTATTATACAATATATCATATAATATATTTACTAATAAAACTTTTATATTTATAATAAAAAAACTCAAAACTACTTCCTAAAAAGATTATAGATATAAACGCTCTAGCCTTAATACAAAATTAATGATGTGATTGTCTTTGTTGTACTCTTTGTAAACAATCATTCCCACGTACCTACAAGAAACACCTTGTAGGAAATGAAAAGACATAAATCCTTTGTCGAGTATGTATGTGATACTTTCAGAATTACTTCTATGGTCATAATACATAATATACTATGATATCTTTATTATAGTAAAATTATATACCCAATATACTCTCTCTTTGGAAATTATAATAAATTTATATTGAGTTCAGAATTCTCAGAAGTCGTCGCAGCACCGCGCTTGGTGGTGCATTTTGTTTCAGATTTCCGTCGATGCACATGGCAGTAAGATAGGCTGTGATAACACACAACCACGTGTAAACAATGAACCACACGCCTTCAGACATAAACAAGTACACAGAACAATTCAGATACTTTCACCATCGCCCGCAGCAAGCGTGCCGTTGCATTGTTCCATAGTTCCATACCATTACTTCCAGTTATAGCTTTTCTCACTGATTATCGTACATATTTTACGTCATATTTTATCAACGGTTGTCCTTAGATAATAATTATTATAGTTAAGTAACAATTATAAGATATATAAAAAAGAACGTACACCTTCCTTTAAGGTCGGCAACGCACTCGCTGCTCTGCAGAGGCTGGGGGTGTCCATGGACGGAGGACCGCTTGCCCTAGGTTAGCCTCCTGTTCGTTTGCCACCAGTTTTATAAAAATAAATTATATTAATATTGACTCGAAATATATTAGTTTTCTACTTACCACAGATTTAAGGTTTTTTATTGTTTATTTATTCTTTTGAATAACAAAGATGAGAACAAATGAAAATCTTACCTATTTTTATTCGTATTATTGACGTACTAGTTCAAATGGTGACCTTGGAATCTAGTAATTCATAAAATGTACATAATATGTAAATGTACATAAATACTATGTGTTTCAAAATACTACATAATCTGAAGTGTGACCGATTTGTAATTCATTCATACGTACAAAGGCCGTTGACTGATGCGCAAACGCCTAGATGTTGGCACTACTGAGTAAGAACATTCACTGGCCTGTTATTGGCGGCCTTGCTGCCTGACTCAGTTTTGTACGAACTTCACTCTAAACAACTGTTGTGAGTGATCGTACGTTAAGTCGTTTAAAACTTTTTATAAAAACGTTAAAAAATCAGTAAAACTTCAATCTTATTGATAAAAAGTAATAAATATTGTTAAGTGTGCAAAATGTATTTAATATTATTGTGTGTTTGTGTTATAATAGACAATTTAAGACACAATTTGTGTACGGAGTGAAAGTACGGTGAAGTTGAATGATTGTGTTTATAATTTATTTCGGTATTTAATTCGTAAATCATCTAATATAGTATACGTAATTATTACGTAAAATAGTATCGATACCTGGAGCTCGAAAGCAAATGCGTAAAGTTTTACAATCACGATGATATAGACATTAATCTGAAGGTAATTTTACACAATTCTATAATAGATCTGACCAAACATAGTTGCATGTAGACCTCTTCATTTTCTATTCATATGATTTAAGATCACAATGCCTAACGTATAATTGATTAATATTATGTTAGATATAAAATGCATTGTTATAAATATTTTTTTATAATTATTGTGCGTCTTTATTCTCTATCAACGGTATATGAAAAAGTTCTTCAAAATTAGTTTCAGCGTGAAGGAAAACGCCATCTAACCCAAATTCATACAGAATATACTTAACAGTATGATTTAAAAAATTTTTTTATAAAAATTAAATGAATGTAATAGCTTGGTTGTAAGATTCTGAAATGTTCAAATATTTTTTTATTAATAATATAAAGGTAATTTAATATGCTATTTCATATAACTCTCATCATATATAAATCTCTATATATAATTGATAACATTAAATTAGTATAAAATTTAAAACATAGGTACTTTAAATGGCATAGATTTATTAAACCAAATTGTAGCAACAATAGCCAATATAATCTATTAATTTTATCATTATTTATAATTAATGAGCTTATTTGCTTTTTAATTTTAGGTTTATTTCTGTTGAGGTAAATTAATAATTCATTCTGATGTCAAACACAATTATCAAGTATCGCTTTCTTACATGTCATTAAATATTTCTTTAATTTTCATATATTATCAGTTGTATACTGGGTAATTACCCAGTAATAAACATATGCAAGCTTTTTAATAAAGTTTCTGTTTAATCTAATTTTCAGTATTACAATTGACTATATCTAAACCAAATCTAACAAGTTTAAAAGACATATTAACAATAAATTTATGTATTATTTGATTATTATTATTATTTGATTTGCTTGTATTTATGTTAAATACTTTTAATTATTTTTTTAATTACTCTTGTTAGCTTAAAATTTTGATTTATTATATAAGATTATATTTAGAAATAAAAGCATAGAATGATGGAAAACTATTTCATGAAGGCTAACCGCATTAGAATAAATTTATATACTATGATACCAACCAGTTTAAGGATATTTTACAAAAAAACATGTTGAAATTAAACACAGAATATATAACCATCTCGTTCTATCACAAGCCATAAACAAAGATAAAACAGATTTGTTAATTTAATATTATTTCGAGTGATTCAACATGTTTGGATGATTAAATACAATGAGAAGCTAAAACATATAAGATGTGTAATGCAATTTTGATGATGGTGGCCTGTCATTTAATTAAGATTTGTTCATTATAAATAATTATATCTCTAGGCTATTCCATTAGGATCTTTCATCTTCTCTCTCACACACGCTTTCTATAGTGAAATTATTTTATAAATACTTTCGCAATGAAATGTAGTAATAAAAATGTAGTTTTGGACTATAAAAGTATTGCAGACGACTTCGCGTGTTCGGATGCCGTATAGTACAGCAATAGGATCGTTAAAGCTTACATCATAGCATTATCTAGCTACGTTTTTACCTGACGGGGGTAAAACCCGTTGATGTTTAGGGAACAATATCTATGTGTAAAAAAAAATTGTCGTGTAACCCATACATGTCGCTCCAATGTGTTTATTCCGGCTGCGAACCTACGCTGTACCTTTTCGCTAAACATTATGGTAATGCTGTTTACGCATTCGAAAATGGCGTTTCGGCTCATTCTAGATTCTTTCATTTTAGGTGTTTACGAAAACATCCTTCCTTCCTGTCTAAAGAGGCATATATCCGGTCTCACTGTCAGATTCTACCGGAACCTATAGTTTCAGCCGATTGGTTTTTATTACGTACGAGCTCGACATAGGTACTATATTCTACGGTGTGCTGGTCGTTTTATCCATTTCCATCGGAGTATTTATTATTATAATAGCCTAATGCTCGAAAACATAATGTTCCGATATATATATATATATATATATTAGATTAGATATTGTTTTTAAATTTTGCGTCTGTATGTTCGTTTGCCAAAATTGTGCAGACGCACGCATTCTATGTTCTTTAATTCCGAAGCACCTGTAGCCATTTGCCTCAAGTAAGAAAAATGTTTTTTTTTTCTGTTCTTTATCCATTGAGTACCACTGTGCCCGTATATTATTGTATTGAAGTATATAAATAAATATTACTTCCACTGACAATTCCGAAGATAGACCCGATGCTCAAGAGATATTTAACTAGAGCCCCTCGGGAGCCAATACTCGAACCGTTGACAGACAAGAAAAAAGTTTTCTCCGCATGTCTAGTTTTATTTTCACTATATAACCTTTTATATATTTTGCACAAAGGGCTCATTCATTTCCTTCTTAAGAGAAATAAACCTCAATTTATTTTTATTTGTTAACGCCATTTAAATATGTTTCTACATGAGTGAGAAAGTGTATAAAATAATAGGATTATTTCATTTACTTTAACATTATTGAGATAAGGAATTATTAGATAAAAATTCAGTCGGTTGCTGTTTACATGTTAAGTACAACTATATTATTTTTTATATTAAGTATATTTTAGAGTATAATCTAAAAGCCTTTACATGATGTTCGACTAGAGTTAACAAGTTTAAGTAAATTAATTCCTCATATGACGTGTAAACGTACGTACCTACTACTCTCTGCGGATGTTCAATCTGCTTAACGAAGTTTGGGATTATATAATCTCAAGTCAGCATAGCTGCTCTTTGGTACAATTTAAAAAAAAGTTACCCTTATCATGAACACAATACAATAAAACTTATTTACATTACAATAGAACGTACCCTTTATTTTAGTCCGGAAAGGATAAGTTCTTATTAAATGATATACAATTCTATTTCACTTCACTTGTCTGTAGTGTGGTTCTTCAGGGCCGATCTAGGTCGAAGAAATAATACATGTTCTTATTAACTATCTAACCGTATTCCCGGCAAACGCTTTTATCGTGATGTTTTTAAACGGAAAATGCCATCTCGCTTCCGAATTGAATTTGAGAACGCTACGATTTTACGTCAAAGAAAATAGGCAAAAATGCGCCGCTCAACGGAGTGAATGTAAAGTATGCTCGGAATGTTCCACGACATACCTTTTACATTTCGTTTTCCAATTTTCATTTAAATCTATATTTAAAATTTCTTTTAAAATGTCCTCGTACAGTGAGGTATGGCGAGGTAAACTATTTACTTTTATTCGTATTCGGCATCAGCCAACCTCTGGCCTTAAAGGCTATATTTTAAAAGCACATTATATTTAAATAAGATTACAATTTCTTCAATCTTGCCTCCGCGACTGTAGACATATGACACAATCTATTGCATTCATTTATTCGTTATCCTTTGTTTTTATCTCATTACACATGCGTCACGAAATCTCGGTCTAGTGACATGTGTATACCAAATAGTATCTTATCAGACGATTCGTGCAAACGAGAACAGTTGATCGAAGCGCGCGGCGTAGGCACACTGCAAAGGTGCCGCGGCCGGCCTGCTTCCGAGCTCCGGAGTCGATACAGAAGGTGAATTGTACGTTCACGTTCATAGCATTGAGCCGCCTGTCGCCGCTGCGAGTGAACGTCGGAAGCAGAACGACTTACGTAACTATAGTGTGTATAGCGTGCGCTTAGTCGATCTAGCGTGCCATGCCCAGCGGGCGGCGAGCGCACCCTCTCGCAGGGCGATGGAAACCCTCCTCGACAAGTTCAAGAGAGAGCCGGGTGGACTGCGCCGCTCTCGCTCCGTCCGCGCTTCCCTGCGACTGATCGGCAACCGCTGGAGAGCCAAGGACGAGGCTCCAGCTGACCTAGAAAAGGAGCAACCCTTCGCAAAGCAGATATTTGCCGATAAAGACTACACTATCGCCTATACAGGCGTCGACGGCACCTACCGATCTAAAACGCCCACAATGACCAGGCGGAAGCTCGATCCGGCCGTCAATATGAGAAAGAAAAGCGGCGAAATCGATCTTGTGCTGAAGCCGCAGAGGCCTAAGAAGGTAGAAAAAAAATTCAGTGATATATTTTACAAAAAACAGAAAAGTGCTTCAGCGAAAGAATTATTGGTACCAGAGAAGATACCACCGAAAGCTGCAGCCATACTTCACATAAATTCGCCGGACAAAGGCAAAAAGAACAAGTTAAATATTAACAAGGCTGATGTGATAGTGCCTGAGGGCAGAAGGAGGCAGCGGCGTGGCTCGGAGAGTGACACTTTGGTCGTGACCCGTGGCTGCGTCAATCAGGCATTCGTGTACAGCACGCCGCCCAAGGACAGGAAATTGCCGCTCTCACCTTCGGCGTACTTAAGTATGTACCTACATTTCTAATCTGTTGTTTTCATGTTTATAATTGACGTTTCTGTGTGTCAAGCCATGGTTAAATTAAAAAGTCTGCATAAAACAAGGAAATAATTCCATTTATACTGAAACAAAAAGAGTAATTATCTTATGCTACCATTAATTTATTATACCCATAAGAAAGCAGTTTAATATGGCAAGGGCACAAAAACCTGAACCGGTCAGATGCTGCTGAATAGATTACCATAACAGGTGTTTGATATTACCAAACGTTATTGTGTTTACAGGACTTTTAAAATGTGTTAAAAAGGTACTAATATGAAATTATATATTCATATTATGATTTTTATATATAATTCTTATTACATACTATGGTAACGTTATTTACTTGATAACTTTTGTAATTGACGTCATAAATAATCTGGAATCAAATATTTCCCTTAATTAGTTTGTAATAATTGATTATATTACTCATAGCTTTGTTATTATTATATACTGACTGGTGTATATATGAATCTTACATGTATACAGCGATATTATTAATTTTAAATTGTTTCTATTTGGATAATTAAAAAAAAGAAAATTGTTTTAAATACAAACTAGAAAGTATCATCGAGTTTTATGTAGTAGGTAGGTACTAAGTACATAAGCCGCTCGAACTTCTCAGAACCGGTCAAAGCTGTTGTGATGCTTTTTATATTAGTCAAATTGTTCTAATTAGTACGATGTAAAGCCAACTTCTAACCGTTGAAATATTTTTCTTGTCCATCGGTTCTGTCAGTCAGTCTAATTGCAACGGGACATGGAGTCGTTTTCTATTAGCAAAAGCCGCAGACCCGACGAAATCCGAATTGGTCCCCGAGACCAGTTTAGCTGAACCACTAAGATATTCGTATTTTCTTTTATTTGGTATAAGATTAGAATGTTAAAAATATTTTCAGTTTGTTCATAATCCTTACAAAAAAAAAATTATACAATAACTCTACCATTTTGAAAATAATTGAGTTTTAGCAGTTAAGTAAATGTGCTTCGCAGAGTGAGTGAGGATATTGCAGGCCCTTAAATATGTTTAAGTGGCGTAAAAAGCCGGCAACACAACTAATGCACGGACTCATGCAACCCACCACCTCCGTTGTCGGCTATACTATAAAAAAAATAGTCATTATCATATGGATTATATTCAGCGTATAGTATAATTAGGAATCGCAATTAAAGCGTGTAATTTCCTAAATGTGAGATTATACCGCCGCGTAGTTTGTACGCCTCAATAATCCTGCATATTTAACTCTGTAGTTACAATAATTGATTGATTCTATGTAAAACAGCTATTTACTACCACTAATTTGATGGCAAAAAATATAATATTAGTGATAATTTCTAAGATCATGTAGTATGCAATCCGTATTCAGCAGTTGTACAGGTAGATATCATGATTCTATAATAAAAACAGGTGATGTGACGGTGCGTTACTTAGTGTTATTAAAATAACAACGAAGGACGAAAAAACTGCGCACAATTCGCGATTGTTATCGCAAGCCGGCGGTCGTTAATCTACTGTTTTTCGTGATTCCCACGCTCCCACTCTGCTGCAACAGTGAAACTCCATGTTTTCTTACTTTTCCTTTCTAGTTTTCCATGCGTGAGATGTGTACACTAGTAACTTGGATAAAAAATAAATTTATTGCTTTGCACGTTAAACAACCGAAGTCAGTATACTAGTATTTTACCCGTAGGAGAGCCATGCTGAAGCATATGCTGGCGCACTAAATGAGCTGGCTCGTGGACCGAAGAACCACGGGCTGAAAAAATACTTATCCTGAAACTTTGACTGCACTTGAAACAGTACTTCCACTGTGTGAGTGAGTGAGGATGTCAGAGGCCCTTAAAGATGCTGCTTTAACGGCGTGAAATGCCGGCAACACAACTATTGTGTGGAATTTTGACGCATTGTTCCAGGGGCGGCGGTATTCTCTTACCATATAGGAGACCCACGTGCTCCGTTGTCCGCTTTAGCATAAAAAAAATGGTGTTAAGAACTATATAATCAATTAAAAATATTATTTTTATGACAATTGAGAGGCAATCCAGCAAGAGGCTCATCTAGGATTAGCTAGGATTAGTCTTTTGCCCTTGAACATCCCCGACGCTTTAGGAATAGATACGCCCTTTTTTAAGGGTCTCCGAGTCGTATTGGGTAAGAAATACCTCTGCAGGCATATTGATTCCTCATAGTGGTGGCCTATATTCCAATATGCCTTACTTTAAATATTCTTTATACCCGATATTAAAATAGCATTGGTTTGAAATATATTTGAACCCCAAAAACATAGTGAAGAGTACGATAACATACGGTATACATGAGTTTTACATATATGTATATTGCTAGTTTAAAATCTTGGCCATTTTTTCCTGTTAACCTACAAATTAATAAAATTTTATAGAACATGATTATTAAGAATAGAAAAAAAATGTTTTACCTTAATTACCTTCATTTGTACATAAAGATAAAACTTAAACAATCATTTCATTTGAATTACGTGATATCTCTTGCTCGGCGCTATCAAAATAATATAAAAAGCAATATTCCGTAGAAGAAATGGTCGAATATAATTAAAAAAAGATTTTTTTGTAATTGGTTTATAACCTACTATATATAATTTTAAATGTAATTTAATATTTCTTTATTGACCTCCTTATTTTAGTTATTAAAACACTATACGTCGCTTTCGATATTTATTATTTCAACATATTGAATTAATCAGTTACATAATACCTACTTAAATACCATATTCATCGCGTAAATAGTGATTACTATTATACTAGTATTGAATCTTTTTGTAAATTGAGTAAGTAGTAAGTTTCTAAGCATATTTGTATAGGGCCGGCTCGTCCGAAGTGATACCACGGGCTCACAGTATGCTCAACGTGAAACAGTACTTATTCTGTGTTTCGCTGAGTGAGTGAGGATATCGGAGGCCTTTAAAAATACCACTTAAGTGGTGTAAAAAGCCGGCAATACAACCAATGCGCGGACTGTAGCGCGGTTGTCCA
>DWCF01003987.1:0-17822 GCA_018230265.1 Delias oraia
GTTCCTCTTGAAATTACTCAGTTAAGCTTAAAACTCCGGCAACACAACTAAAGCGCGAATTGTGAGGCAGTTGTCCGCCACTTAAAAACACAATCAAGGCTCGGATTTTGGCGCGATTGTCTATAGGCGGCGATGTTCTCTTACATATAGGAGACCAACCTGCTCCGTTTTCCACTATAACTATGATAAAAAAAACAATAAAAATTAAAGATTTTCTAGAATTTAGAAAGTTTTGTAACTGAAACCAATTCTTCACAAGTTATAATTTTATGCATAAAATAGCCAACATAATACAATACTTTGATGAAAATTATAAAAAAAAATTCTGTTAAATGATAAATACGATCAGTATTAGATTAGATCAGATCTTTAATTATTAAAGAGGTTACAATAAAAAAATAATCAAAAAATATTATATATAAAAAAATATCATAAATCTAGCAAGTAGCTTCATCATTTCAGCCGTAAGACGTCCACTGCTGGACATAGGCCTCCCCTTGGACTTCCATGAATACCTGTCGGAGGCGACCTGCATCCAGCGGCTTTCGGCGACCTTTGTAAGGTCGTCTGTCCACCTTGTCGCTGACGTCCAAGCAAGGAAAACTACATTATTTAATTACTATTTTTTAAGGACCTCCGATATCCTCACTCAGCGAAACATACTAACTAATAAGAATAACTAAGTATTTCGCTGTCGAATTGTATCCGGCATATAACTTCTATCTCATAGCAACCAGGCCCTCGCAAGGTGTTGACATTTCAAAGGAAAAGTAAAAAGTGGCAATTAACAACATACGCCGTAATTAAGAGCTGTAATTCACATTTTTATACATTTTGTTTTGTTTGAAACAGTCATACCGGTCTCGGAGAGGTCGATCCTTCATTGTGGGATATCCTTTTCGAGGAATGTATGACTAGGCGGAATATACACGAATCCATTATCATTATTGTAATTCTAAACGAATATAGTGGGAGAGTCATGCTGAAGCATAGGCGAATGCACTAATTGTGCGGGCTCGTTCGATGTGGAACCACAGGCTCACAGACTACTCATCGTGAAACGGTAGTTGTACTTGAAAGGATGCTACTACTGTGTTTCTCTGAGTGTGGCAGTGTGAGTTTGGCAGCGGGTGAGTCGCCGGCTTTTGAGGAAGTGGGACGTACTTTTTTTACTAACTTAAGTTACAAGTTGTATTGCATTGTAAATATCTTTGCAGGCTTATTCCATAGTTAACCAAAATAAAATCAACAGAATAGTCTTAACTAAGAACTTATCAAAATATATTGTGTCGCGCGTCAGGAAACATATCGTGTACCAACTACCTTACATCGAATACAAAAAACATCTCAATACAATACATATAAACGGAAAGGTTACAAAATTTTACATCGACAAGAACTTCTACACGCGTCCGTATTAATACCTCCGAGTTATTTTAGTTTTAGCTTCTTATAATGGGATACTTTAAGGAAAAAGAGCTTATTGATCTCATTTATTTATTTAGATAGCTATCAATATAATAAGGCAGCGTTCCCTCATTACAAGTGGTTGAGCGCCGCCTTTCAGCGCTTCCAGTTCAGACTACATTGCATTACGAGATGCTGGCTCCCTCAGCATCTTCTATTGCATCTATCATGGCTAGTGTTGCCATCTCTATGCAGTTAAAGCACATTGATTATTATAGATAATAAAAAAATAAATATTATATATAAATAAATGTTTTAATATTATTTTTTTATAGTAACGGTGGCAAACGAGCACGACAGTATGAAGTACATATAACAATACACCGCCGGCCATGGACAACCGCGCCACAGTCCGCGCATTGGTTGTGTTACCGGCTTTTTACGCCTTTTAAGCGACACTTTTATGGGTCTCCGATATCCTCTTCCTCTGCGACACACAGTACAAGTACCGTTTCACGCTAAGTATTATATGACCCCGTGGTATCACTTCGGATGAACCGGCCAAATAAGTGCGTCATGCGTGCTTTTGCTTCAGCAAGGCTCTCCCACAGATGCACAGTATTAAGGCACTCGCTCGGCCACTTCAAACCCTTTCTCAATTTCCCGGACTGGAATTCGAACCCGATACCTCTCGCTTCATGATACACTTTTAAAACCTACGAGCAAATAATAGCTATTTAATAATATATAGCTATAGCTATTTAAAATACATACCCAAATACATTTTGAAGTCGGTTAGAGACATTACATTTTTAGATAAATAAGATGAATCTGTTGCCTGTTAATTGCTTCCATTGAAAAACACATGTCCGTCCGCGCACTCGCATCAATAGGCCGGCCACCAGTTCGACCTATTTCCTCGCAGGATGGCGCAACGCGGCCGCTTCTATGTCGATCGGGGGGCACTTGGCGCGGACAAACATGTCATAGATTACGTGACCCATTTCTTAATATGTCTGAAGAAATTAGTATTTGTTAATGTGAACTTTGCCGCGCTTAGCGCTGTTACATTCTATTGACGAAACGAATAATTTGAGTGAATTTTTGAATGAAAAATTAAGAGATGTTTTAATCTTTTATTGTCTTTTCTCTATATTAAGGTAAGATATTTTTTTTGCGTAATTTAAGTAGAGGTTATGTAATTGAACTCAATAAACAAAATAATATTTCATTACGTATAAAATTGGCATTTTGTACATTTTCTTATGTACTTTTCAAGTACTTTTTCCTTGTCTCTTTTCTTCCAGCAGCACCTGCAGCTCACTCGGACGTGATTTCCGTCTTCTTCCTTCTACATTATAGCCTTCGATTCTTCATCATCAAATTTGATCTCCGTTCGTTCAAGGGTCGTAAAGGACGTTACTAGAACGAAAACATTGGAACCAAAAACTTACTGTTTTTTTTACGACACCGCTGCTAAATACTTAATAAATCCTTGAGCCGTTTCTGGTGACACAGTGGTAAATAACGTTTTCAAGTTTTCCACTCTGTGCACTGAGTGACGAAAAGAAAAAAGTATGGATCTGCGGTTTTCAAAACACAAATATGATTAAACCTTAAATTAGAATTCCTAACCAACGAGGATATAAAAGATCAAAGTGGGTAGGACGACAAAATGCCAATTTAGCAAAGACCTAAGAGATTAAAAATAATTTCACCCGTAGGAGAACCATGTTGAAGTATGTGCTGACGCACCACTTGGGCCAGCTCGTCCGAAGTGATACCACGGGTGCATAATAATCGACGTGAAATGGGAGCTGTTCTTGAAACGGTGCTTCTACTGTGTATATAGAAGATACTTCCCATATAGAAGACCTGCCTACTCAGTTGTATTATAGATAAAATATGCTATAAATAAAAATAAAATAAATAATGAAGTTTTCTGAAAACAGGACTTGGGCAATATTTTATCCTAAGTCATACCAAAGATGGATTTGCAACCACGGACGTCTTATAAAATTACCCACTAACAAGAGCTCATTATCCTATGAATAAATTACGTGAGACACAGGATGACCTTATAGTGCCGGCTGAACACTATTTTTAGGTCTAAGTCGCCTCGTCACCTGGATATTAGACAGGTTTTCCGCGCCACACTAGTTTTTCTATTTTCATATAAACAATTATTATCGAATATTATAATTAAACATAAGTAAATAAATGTTTCTTGGGTCGAATGCTTTGTACGAACCCTTAGGGCCCAAAGGTCCTAAGGACCTCAAGGGGATATTGGAAGCAACTCTCGGATTTTTTTTTTGTTTAATTTTAGCGAATAATGGTGCACCCGGGTATTCTAGGTCCGTTAACATTACATTAACGGAGAAGGTGGGTCTCCTATATGGTAAAAGGACTCCGCCGCCCAAATACAAATGCGTCACATTCCGCGAATTGGTTGTGTTGCCGGCTTTTTACGCCACTGTAATGACTTTTTTAAGGGCCTCCGATATCTTCACTCAGTCAGCCTATGACTTTGTCCGCTACCTAAATAACCAAGTAGGTTTTTTTCAAGTGCCTTACTGTGTATTTTGGAATGCATGCATTGCATGGACGTAAATACTATATGTCATGCATTAAGAACAAACATCCAGAGAGTACGTGCCTGTTTGAATCCGATAAAAAGCCGGCGGTTCTAGATTTTATTGCGAATCCGGCGAGTTCGTCGGCCAGCCAAGGTTGCCTTTCTCGGCCATCACACCCATCTTTCTCTCGGCGGAGCCTTTAGCCGAGCGCGACCGAAATAGAACTCGGTGCGTTTAACTTTTTATAACAGACGCTAATTTCTGCCTTGACTCCTTTATTGATGAGATAATCTATGAACGTGTCCCGTGAACAATTCAGTAGCTCAACTCGCTGGCTTGAGTATTCTCCAATCCCGTTTGCGTCGAGCGAATCAATAAAGTATTTAATTTAAGCATAAAATGTTACAAATATTTTAAAATAATCAACTTGGCCTCTGGAAACGTTTCTTCTCAAAGCTAAGTCTATTACTATGTGGTTCTATTTGAAATAAATTTTTGAATTTAATATATAATAAATAAAATCTCACTTGTAAATACAAAAAGATGATAAATATAATGAAATACATCTCTCAATTCACACAAAATTCGGTTTTGAATTTAATTTAACATTACTTTTTATCACTCCTTATCGCCATTATGTTCTAAGATTACTCATTTATTTATTTAAAAATATGATACTTCGTTCATAGCGGCGTAAAAAGCCGGCAACACAACCAATGCGCGGACCTCGCCGCAAGTCTCGCAGGGTACCCTGCCACTAGTTGTGGAAAACACCCATCTCTGGAGCTCCCAATCCCTTTTTCTCTAACAGCCCTGGCTTCCACACATGTCGTATCATTGCACCTTGCTAAGTTTATTATTCAATTGTAGTGTTGCCCAAATTCAGTCTTGCACGAATGCAAGACCAAGACCAAGACCGTCTAATTTTAGCAAGACCAAGACTGACCGTGTAAGACTTGAGCAAGAACAAGACTAAGCCTACAAGACTCTTGCGCCTTGCAGCTATTTTTTTGGCAGTGATTTTGGAATTTCTCATTAAATCTTTAGAAATTTATTAATCTATGGTCTATACTAATTCAAAATCAAAATGTTCCTATTCTGATAGGTTTTTCTAAAATCTGAAGCAATCTATAATAAATAGCAATCTCTTATAGGTAATTGCAAGACTTGCAATACTCTTGCTGCAAGACCAAAACCAAGACTCGGCGCGCAATACCGAGCCAAGAGAGCTACAAGACCAAGACCAATACCAGGATTATTGACGCAAGACCAAGACTGGAAAAGTCTTGCATTTGGGCAACACTATTCCATTCAATACTAAACTTTTATATAGAATATATCACATGAATAGTGCATGACAGGAGCCAGGTGCAAAGCTTGCTAGAGCCTGCACTAATTACAGGCCAACCCAGCGATTTGTCGCCATAAGCGGAGCGATGTGCGGCTTGTAACTCACCACAAAATGGAGGTTACTATATCTATGATCATATGTCTGAACATATCAAACACACCTTTATTCAATCAAAGAAAAGATTACTTATAAACGTTGATTAAATAAATTTCAAACATGCATGTACCCAAATCTTAGGAGATCCATAACAAAGTTTGCCAGTCAAAGGTTTCAGTCTATCGAGGCTTTCATACATAAACATATCTAACTTATCATTCACTAAAACAAGAACCTTTTTTGAGATTCTCGATGCTAAGTGGTCTTATAAATCTACTACTAAGCAAGCCGCATCGAGTTCGATCCCTGGTTCAAAAATATATAATTTATACAACTTATAATTTTGGTCTTGGGAAGAGTCTGATAGTGGCGATTGTCCTGTATCTGTCTCACCTGTGGGATAGCTATGCTGACGCACTTATTGAAAATAAATCTGGCTCACAGAAACAATCAAGCAATTGAAACAGTCCCTGTACTGTATTCCTTGAGTGGTGAACACAGTACAGTGGGCATCCGCGTCATAGTCCGCGTGTTTCTTGTGTGGTGGATTTTTACGCCACTGAAGCGGCATTTTTACGGTCTCTGAAATCCTCACTCACTCACAGAAACAGTAGAAGAACCGATTCACGCCGAGTATTCTGTGAGCCCGTGGTATTATTTCGGACGAGCCGGCCCAATTAATGCGTCCGCATATGCTACAGCAACTGTAAAGACCTTTCAGAGACCGAAGAAATTATAAATATAACTGTGCGGACCGGGATCCGAACCCGGTATCTCTCGCTTCGTGGTAGACTTATTAAACCAAGTGATGTAATAGTGGCCTCGTAGCTACTTAGCTACTTAGCTTTTAATTTTTTTAACTCTAAACAAATATTTTCCACTAAAGAAATAAATTCTCTCTTCCATGCTATTTGATACATTTTTTTTCAATAGATTAATATTACAAAGACAAGCAGCACACCAAATAAGTGTTGCGGCCGCATCTTATCGCCGGATGTGGCAACATCTGCAGTTCCGGTCCGATCAAAGTAATATGTCACGTAGTATGATTAGCAAACACCTTGACAATTTTTTTTGTGATATTTACCACTATTTATATATTAGTTAGACGTCTAAAACAGTGGCTTTTAATACGAGGACAGTTTTCCTAGTGATAAGTTCGTTACTACGCAGTTACTGTGCCTAATACGCAGACAATGTAGGTTCATATGTTTTGTATACGTAGCAGTATCATTAGAATATAATACTGAGAGCCTCGTACCTAAGTGGTTTGATAAGTATACCATGAAGCCAGAGGTACTGAGTTCGAATCCCAGTCCGACAATTATAATTTAATTTATTCGGTCTCTGTATTTGCTTGACAGCGGGTGGGCGAGTGTCTTATTACTGTCGCAACTGTGGAGTAGCCATGCTGATGCACTTATTAGGTCGGTTTGTCCGAAGTGAGACCACGGGCTCACAGAATATTCAGCGTGAAATGGTACTTGTACTTGAAACGGTACTTCTCCTGACTTTCGCTGAGTGAGTGGGGATAACGGAGGCTATTAAAAATGCCGCTTAAACGACGTAGAAAGCCGGTGATACAATTAATTCGCGGACTGTGTGCGCGGTTGTCCATCTGCAGCAGTGTTCTCTTACCATATAAGAGACCCACCTGCTTCGTTCTCCGCTTTACCATATAAAATATAATAAAATAATATACCTAATTACTCTAACATGAAAGCCGTGAGAATACATACATTCTCTCTTCTTTTCTATAAAGTCATTTATTTCCAACCTTATTTTTATGAATAAGTGGATAACGAAGGAGGCTGGTCCACAATTGCGCTGTAATACGCGCTTTAGTTGGGTTGCCGGTTTTTCACACCGTTTAAACTGTATAAATAAGTGAGTTTTCGGTACCTTCATTCATTCGACACATCTTAGTTTATTTATATTCTGTATGCAATATTATAAAAAAGGTATTAGATCTAATATAGAAAGTCTATGTTAGTAAAATATAACTGCTACGTGTCTCTGAATCATAAAAATAAAAGATTTTGCCGATTGGGGGTGGATGAGACTTGTCAGTTCTCAGACCAAATGAACTACACAAACCTTCATAAGACTCGATTTGGTTTCAGAGAATTTTTGCTGCAAACGCGAACATTTTATATATTAGAAAAAATTGTATTTTTTATGAATATTAATGAAAATTACACATGTGAGTTCGGTATTTACACCTTGGCGTCACCACTGTTTACCTTAACAAATGGTACTGTCAATTTATTTTTAATTCGATATCGAACCAGCTTCAATGTACTTAGTCACTTACGTCGCGCTGAAACAAAACGAACCAATATACCGTTATATTACAGGCTAAATAAATAGTGAAGGTAACATTTTATGTCAAGCTTTTCATTACATTACTTGCCATACGCTGGAGAGATTTTGTTTGGATTCGAATCTGAACTCTGGAACTACTGTTGCATTAATGAGGCGAATGAAAGAGTTCACGCATCTCTAAAAGAATATTAAATCTCTCTAAGAGAATTCACAGAATACAAAGTACAGAATAAAAAGTACATAAAATGCGCGTTGTCCATTCGCGGCGGTTTTGTCTTACCAAATAGGAGTTTGCTCTATCGTCTGCTTTAGAGTAATAAAGAAAACATTAAATGGAAGTTTCGTTTTCATTTTAGCAATTGATCAGTTGTACGTAGGTACGCTAAGCCGTGTTCCTTTACACTGCTCGAAGCTCTATGGTAAAAAGAGGAGCTGGAATACCGTACTCAAACCAGCTCTGAGCAATAAAGTGAACGATCAACATTGTCTCAGGCACAGGTG
The DNA here is from genome assembly GCA_018230265.1 of Delias oraia. Lineage (NCBI taxonomy): Eukaryota > Metazoa > Arthropoda > Insecta > Lepidoptera > Pieridae > Delias > Delias oraia. The sequence continues at coordinate 8,260 of DWCF01003987.1, forward strand.
GCCGCGTTTTTTCCCACGGACGAAGCCAGGTGGTGGACGTAATTGCGACGCTTCTTGCTTCACCCGGATCATAGATAAAGGCTTAGTTCTTCGGAGGCTTAGAGTAGACTTACACTAATTTCTAGAAAATGACATAAAAAATTCTTTATACAATTAATTTTTTTATGATATAACGGACAACAGAGCAGGTAGCTATCCTATATGGTTAGAGAATATTGCCGCCCATCACCAACCATGCCGTAGTCAGCGCTTGCAGTGTTGCCAGATTTTTACGTCGTGTAAGCGGCATAATTTCAAGGGCCTCCGATAATCTCACTCACTCAGCAAAACAAAAAAAAAGTATTCTATGAGCCCGTGGTGGTTTTGGACGAGCCGTCCCAATTAATGCTTCAGCATGGCTATCCCACAGATACAATAGTATTAAGATACTCGCCCACTGTAAAGCTCTTCCAAAGACCGGATAAATTATAAGTTAAATTATCGTTTCTCATTTTTTCTTGATTTTTAGTACTTCAAAGTATATTTAGTTAACTTATTTAAACAATTTCTAAACTTTTAGTAAAAAAACACAAAAATAATGGAATAAAAATATATTTTGTTTAGTAAATTATAAATAAATCTAATGTCACGTTTTAATTTAAGCTTCCATGGAATTTCTATAGAGTTATTTATGAGATATAGGCATTCGGCGCCTGCGCAAGCGTCGATCCTTAATTAGATTGGCGAATAAATCTTCAGATAAGACTCCGTTGATAGGAAATTGTATTGCATTCATTTCTAAGAAATAGCGAGGTATTATTTCAATGAGATATAAGATCATATACAGCCTATATTTCAACCGAAACAAAAAAAGAGTATTATTATAAAGTAAAAGAGTAGTAAAAGAGTAGTATTATAAAACATCATTTTAACCAAAGCAAATTGTGAAGTCATTTTAAATTGTATTTGTATAGTCGAATTTTTCTAATAGTAATTGTTTAATTTTTTTTAAGTGTTGTTTGCCTTGGCGGTAAGACACCTAGGATAAGAAAGCAGACATGCTTAGCCTTTATTGGACCGCGGGTGCGTTACCGGCCTTTTAGGGATAGGCACTTTCAAAATTATATTTACTAATTTTCAATCTCTACTACGAAATAACATAAACTTGTTGTACGCAATTAATATTTTCAAATTGAAGATATTCTGAAGCGAGGCTTGAACAAAAACCGGTTTAAAAACACCCACTGTAGGCATTCAATTAAGAAATGTTGAAGATATTAATTCCACTTTGTAAACATTTATCGCTCAATAAAAATAAAGAAAGGCTGGCTTTCTTTACACTTTACGGTCCTATAAGGCACTCCCTCGTTTATAATGTCTTTTGAGTACTGAGTACTTAGCATTAAATTCTTTACATTTCAATGGAACAGTAAGTTTCTCAGAGGTGGATTTATTCCACTACATTTATATATGCTATTACATTTTTTATTCTATAGCGAGCAACGGAGTAGGCGGGTCTCTTCTCCGGTAAGAGATCACCGCCGCCAGTGGCTTTTTACGTCACCTAAGCGGTATAATTTCACGTGACGTATATCCTCACTCAGATAAACACGCTTAGCGTTCTGAGAGCCGGAGCTATGGTAACACTTCAGATGAGCCAGAGCAATTAGTGCGTCAGCGTAAGCTTCAACAATCTTGAATCTATACAAATAAATATTGGAGTGTCTGTTTGTAATATTAAAATAACAGCTTTCACTACGTGCATATGAATATACATACACATCCAAACAAAATATATATTTTTAAAATTTGTTAGTCTGTCTGTGTGTTCTAATAATGTTTGGCTAATCTCTGGAACGGCTGAACCTATTTAAATTGAATTTTCACTAGAAGATAGCTGATGTCATGTGAATTGAAATATGTAACATTTTATATGTAATGTTTTGAAATAAAAATGTCCGACTTAAGTTAAGCTCACATTTTGATATCGTTGTCAATCTAAATATGGATCAGCCTATGCTGGTATCGGATCGGGTGTATGCTGCGTGTGTGAGATCAAAGTTGACCCGCTAGGTTGTGGCGGAGCAGGACGTCGCCTGCCGGCTCCACTTGGCTTACATATTCCAAACAAATTTCTTTCCAAGATCAAATACCAGTACACACAAACTAAATAAGAAGTTCATTAAACATTTCATGTTGGTATCGCGTGAGTAAGAAACGCACAAACGAAATCGCCACATCCTCGCGCTGCCAGCGCTCTTGCACTTAATTAGTTCACGAGTATCGGACTAATCGCTCAGCACTTATTCACACGTGAGTCTTCTATTTTCTAGGTTTTGGATTTTTTGCTGTCGAATTGGTGGCAAACGTAGGCAGCTCACTAAGGGCAAGCGGTCCTCTGTCCATGGATAACCCTTGCAAAGCCGCGGGGGCGTCGCCGGCCTTAAGCCAACGAGCAGGAGGATATACTTTGAAGTAACTGAGGGACTTCTCATTAAAAAGGGCCTCATTAGATGCTCAATCAATCGTGAAATGGAGCTTCCTATTTTCATAATAAAGATAATATTTGTATAGTATAGCGGACAACGGAGCAGGTGGGACTCTTCTATGATAAGAGAACATCGCACCCATGTACAACAGCGGTCTGTGCTTTGGATGGGTCGCCGGCTTTTGCACGCCACTTAAGCATTTTAGTTCCTCCTATATCCTCAGTCACTCAGTAAAACACATTACAACTTCCGTTTCACGCTGAGTAGTCTGTGAGCCTGCGGTATCACTTCAGATAACCGGCCCAACAAGTGCGTCAGTATAGTTCAGCGTGGCTCTCTTACGGGTGACCGTATTAAAACACTTGCCCTTACAGCGACCGAATAAATTACAAATTAAAATTAAAATATTTAGATGGAGGTTCGAACGCGATACCTCTTGCTTCGTGGTAGACTTATAAAACCGCTTTGCTAAGAGGCTCTCTTAATTTTTTCGTGAAGAAATTCATTTACGCATTCCCACAGGATTAGACGTGTCCATGGGAGCGCCGTTTATCCTAGGTAAATAAATATTCTTGTAGTTTACCTGTCTATTTTCATAAAAGAAAGAAAATATTCCGCCAAGGAATAGTGCGAATTAATAAACATAGTAAATCGATAAAAAGGCTATTTGTAATGCATTTTAACGAAAGCCTCTCCCATGAACGACGAAGTACTTTTAAAACATAGACCCGTTCAAGATCAAGGTTGCTCCCACGATCGGGACACCTGTGTCCTGTCCTAGCTCAGCTAGATTACTTCTTGCGACTAAAGCGAGTGCGACTTATAAGCGCTGATTCGCAGCATATTGCGATTTCATTTTGATGGTAACCGTGTGAAACTGTTATGACTAGGAATGATGATATAAACCAAACTCAACACTTAGCTGTACATATCTTGTTGTTCGTCGAGATTCGTCGCTAAGCCTACCATGAAAGTAGCGGTATGGGACTCATCATCATCAGCCCATCTAAGTCCACTGCTGGACATAGGCCTCCCCCAAAGACGCCCACCCGCTGCGTTCTTGAGCGATCTGCATCCAGCGGTTGCCCGCGACCTTCGTTAGATCGTCTTTCCATCGTCTGGCGGGACGTCCCACTCTGCATCCAGTCCCAGTATGGGACTCAATCGGTCTGAATTTTATTTACAATTATTTGGAATTTATAATTGGACTCAGATAGAACTAGTCTTAAATGATGGCTGTGAAGACAAAATTTTTCACAGTACACCAGGGCGGGAAGTGAGTTGGAAACTTTCATAGATATGGCATGATTGTATATTTTTCAATACCTGGACTGAAAATGTACATCGTTACTTTAACTTTTTGGATTGAATGCTTAGTTCGATCCTAGAAGATCCTACTTGGGTCTAAGGCTCAAGGAGAGCCGGTGGAAATTATGCCATCTGATGCTGTGAGTTTTTATTTAAGACTCGCTTAGACCTAAAATAAATTTAGAAATAATTAAAATAAAGTTTCAAATAAAATAAACATTTCTATGAATGTTTAGACTTAAAAAAATAAAATATCTATCGGTATTTGTTACTATTCCGACTAGAACAAAATATTTTAAAATTATTATTAAAAAATATAATTCAAGTAAATAATTGAAAGATTTAATTGAATATAGTGTTAATTGCACCACAAGCTTACGTTCTGCTTCAAGTTGATCGATCATCTACAATATTTTATTAGGTTTAGAGGAACCTATAAAATGCTTTGACATTGGCCATAAATCATAGCGGACCTTCACACGCTTACGTAATATTCCAAAGAATTTCTACGATGCTTCATAAAATCCATGTTGCAATCATTAATTGAGTTACTGTTAGTTCAAAACAACTTTTGATCCAACATTTTGTTTAAGCAGTTAGTCAAGAACACTACCAAAATAGGGCAATTTCATAGTAACTGCAAGTACCATAATAATATCCTTTCTACCTTTCCTGACCTACATATAACTAATAAGATAGTGCCTTATATTTATATATTATCTTATCTTATATATTATAGCGTCTATATAATACTATTCCCGTGGGAGAGCCATGCTGACGCATTAATTTGGTCATCTCACCCGAAGTGATGCCACGGGCTCACAGAATACTCAGCGTGAAATGGTAGTTGTACTTGAAACGGTGCTTCTACTGTATTTCGCTGAGTGAGTATCCTCACTCAGCGAAATATATAAATATTTTTAAGGGCCTCCGATATCTCGGAGGCCCTTAAAAATACTGCTTAAGCGGCGTAAAAAGCCGCCAAGGCAACCAAAGATCGGACTGTGGCGCGGTTGTCCAAGGGTGGCAGTGTTCTCTCACCACATAGGAAACCCACCTGCTCCATTGTCCGCTATACTATATAAAAATTAAAGATAGGTAAAAAAATTTGAAAAACAGAGGCTTTATTAACCAATCTATAGATACGAAGTATTAATTTTATGTAATATTCATGAAAATATATTATATTTTTATATTTATAGTGATAAACTTCCAATTCAGTGAGTTTTTTAAAGAGTAATTTGTAAAATTATCCCATAATATCAAACTTGAGATTATTAAACAAAACAACGATAAATGAAATAGAATACACAAATTAAACATTATTTTTTAAAGAAGTAGCGCTGACAGCCCTAACACAACAGGCGCTAAGCCCAGACTTAGCGCCTGTTCATAGCGCCACCCAAACACACACAAATACAAATACAATAAAAAAACAGTCCCCACCAATACAAAATATAACATTAAAATAACACATATATTGTAAACATTTACAATATGAATCCCTGTTGGTGTGATAATTAAAAAAAATAAATTAATTGTCGCTCTAGCTTCTGTCGCAGCGAGTGCCTCGCATATCTGCAGTCGCCGAGGAATTAACCGCAATTATAGGAACAGTATGAAAGGACTGGACGGTCTGGTCTGTAACGGTACTCCAACATCCGACACTATATTAGGAATCGGTCCAATCGACAAACCGTTGGCGATCTTTCAACTTTTATTCACACGAGAAGTACAAGAACTATTTTATTTTTTAATAAAAAGATTAAAGAAGAACCTCTATATGTCAAAAATAAAAATTGCCAAAAAGTTATAGAGTCTTTGTGTTGGCGGCTTTTGATTTGACAAAGATGTTAGGATTAATTCTTCAACATTTTACTCCTAAATTGTTTTCTATAACAAACGATGTCGGTACTTACACTGTTAAGTTTTCAAGTCTGTTATATATTTTTATTCGAACTATCGCGGCAATGAGTATTCAATAATGGAGTTGAAAAGGTTGTATAATAAAGCAGTGCTATGTTCGAGATTTCACCCGTTGGAGAACCATGCTGAATGCATATGTTAACGCACTAAATATAGCGAAATAGTAGTTGTACTTGAAACGGTGCTTCTACTGTATATGGCTGAGTGAATGAAGATATAGGAGGCCATTAAAATGCTGCTTAAGTGGCGGAAAAAGCCGGCAACACAAACAATACGCGGACTATAGTGCGGTTGTCCATGGGTGGTGGTAATTTCTTAACATATAGGAAACCCACCTGCTCTGTTGTCCGGCATAAAAAAAAGACACTGAAATAAAATGTAATTTGTCGACTTATCCTTTCAGACAACATAGCCAAACAAAGCACAGACTGTTGCACGGTTGTCCATGGACAGATGTCTCTTACCATAGATGAGATCCACCTTCTCCATTGCCCGCTGTACCTTAAAAAACTATAACCAGTGGAGAATCTCGTACAAAATTTGGGACACAGCCTAGTAAATGTATATAAAAGACTAGAATTGATTATATCAATAGCTTAATAGGGTAATAACACCTCTATTATTCGCAGTGCGTTAAATTTTCTCGATACATTGCAATAATGATAAAAACATGAATTTGCGAGTGCGATAATTATCGCAACGGATGCAGACGCGACTTTTAATTAAAACATTCCTTCTCTTTCTTTTTTTCTATTAAAACGCGTGGAAAACGAGCAGGAGGCATATCTAGGATAACCCCAGCCGAGGAACGGGTGCGTTGCCGGCGGTTCCTAATTTTATTCACTACATTTAAGAAAGGTAAATTTGTCGTACCCTAAATGTGTTATTTTGAATTTTCAATATTATACTAATTTCATTTTTTAAATACCGATAGCTAAAACGTTACTGTCTGTTACAAATTTACGTCTTAATAATATCTTAAAGAATTAAATCTAACCTAGAAACAAGACCCACCCATATCACCATATACAAAAATATAATATTTTAGATCCATAATAGCAAACTATTCTATTGCCGGTACCTACACTGAAAGTACTAAACCAGCGCTCTACCAGTTATATCGAACGTATTATTGATTCAGGCAGTGTTTGATCGTAAGCAAAGGAATAAAAGTTTCTATATTTACACATAAAATGTTTATGGTTCGTATTAATGAAGCTTTTAAAATAAGAATTTTGATTAAAAGTTAATACTATTATATAGCACTAAGAACACGTTGGCATTACAACACTTGTTCAATGTTTCAACAAAAACAAGCAAACGATAACAAAACATTCCTAATTAGAAATCCACTCGGTAAATCATATTTATTTTATATAAATTACACACAATTAAATTAATAATGCCAATATAAAGACATTACGTGTACCTTTGTTAAGCGATACCAAATATCAATCAAACCTGTCTGTTCTATCTGTAAATACGCTGGCTGGGGACAAAACGTTGACAGCTGTAATCAATCTTTTTACCTAGAGTAATGCTATAAAGCCGGAGAGTTTTGTTGTCCACACCATTTCTTGTATGTTTCATTTTGCTATGAAAATAAGGAGGCTAACGGACAGGAGATTCAACTGGCATAAGCAAGTAAGTCGCCGGCATTTATGAATGAGTATGTTTTAATGTCCCGAAGTCGAATAGTTTTGGAAATACCTCTGCAGGTGGCTGACTCCACAGAGTGGTGTTATACAGCTGATCTTTATAGTACCACTAAAAAGGTTTTAAACTTGTCTAACCATTAAGATTCTAGAATACCTTAAACATGTGAGCCCCTTAGCTAAGTTAACATTTAGCTTACATGCCTACCACTAAGCGAGAGGTTTCAGTTTCGGTTATTGGCTTAAAAATGTATTATTGTAGTACCTTAAAAATGTGGGGTCAAAATGTGTCACAGTACTTAAGATACCTTATACATGATACATTATCATGTATATGTCCTGACTTCTTGGGATGAGTGCCCAGTGCGATCACCTAGGGCTCTTGAGTCGAAATACTCAAGGGGATACTGGTGCCGGGACATTTCTGTTACTGGTGGTTGTCGGCTGGTGCTGTGAGGCTTTAGTTCGAGTATTGAATTCCGAAGTACCGAGTTCCATATATCCTCTTGCTATAGGGAAATGTGTAAATACATTTCCTCACGTTAAAAAAAGGATACCATAAACAAAGAAACCTTATCTTTTTTCAAATGTTTAAGTTTCCAATGGCGGAAATGTTAGTAACGAATTAAAACAATGCTAATTAAGCGTCATAAAATAAATATATTTTAAATAGTTTGCAATGTGCGGAACTGTAATGGAACTCCATTTTTTATAATTTTTATGATTTAGTAGTCAATGAGTCCGACTTGATGGCGAGAGAGGACCGCCCATGGACAACTATGCAATTTGCGCTTTTGGTTATGTTCCGAAGTAATTAAACTCCTTATTGAAACAACTCTATTGACGACACTCAGTACAAAAAGTGTTTCATACTGGTATTGTTACAAAATCCCAAGTATTGTCAATGCCGTGGTGAATATGCCATCATGAGATATATTTACAGATATAGATATATTTAATTGTAGGAGCTAATTAATGGCAATTCTCCGCCGCAATTCAAAAATTTGTTTTTATTTCGTACAGACAGACAGAACTGGTTTTTCTCTAGTATAGTATTTAATGTAAGTACCAAAAGCAACAATGATTGTATTCAAACAATCTCGTCCTATAAATAAATAGTAATAAAAATTGCGTCTTATTTGAATTTCTAGTTTTGATTATGCAATTCTTTATACGGAGTCTGTATAATTGCACCTATTAAATAACTGCTCGGAACTGGATAATGTGCTCAGTGCAATATAGAATTGAATTATTTAGCGAAATAATTCAAGCACTTTTGTTTTTAACCAGAGAAAATATAATTGTTATTCTTTATGAAAATATATAATTTCTTATTGTATAGAGAGCAATAGAGCAGGCGAGTCTCGTCTATGGTAACAGAAAATGGACAATAGTGCCATAATCCGTGCTTGCTGTGTTGCCGGCCTTTTACTCTGGAGCAGTGTAATTTCACGGACCGCCAATTTCCTCACTCATTCAGCGAAACACAGTAGAAGCACCGTTTCAAGTACTACTGCTATTTCAGGCTGACTATTCTGTGAGCCCGTGGTATCACTTTGGACGAGTCGGCCCAATAAGTGAATCCGCATATGCTTCAGCATGTTGTATATAAGCCATATATTCATAAAATTATTGAAACAATTTCTTAAAGTAAAAACATTGTTAGAAAACTTGTAAAAAAGGTGTAGATAAGTAAAGGGGCAAGTGTTTTATAATTGTATCATTTCTCAATTGAATCAGAATAACAGAGCAAAGAAGGAATGAATTATTCAATTCCTATACCCATTAGATAGAGAGCGTTAAGAACTATTGCCGACTTGGGTACCTCGATAGCAGTTCCTATAGCCCACAACGCACTAAGAGTTATAATTTTTAACATAGTGTTACTGCGCGCTTGAAAAAATGTGCAAAAGCGCAGGCTTTCAAGGAACGGTTGTTTGAGCGGACGTCATATTTTAAAAACAGGTGAGGCATTTACCGCGTTTCCATAAAAATGTAAAACGTGTAAGAAGTACTTAGAAAACGGAGCATCTGTCCTGAAACACCTGTCCTTAGACAAAGTACGCGTTTCTCACCAGACGTGCACTTTGACACTCCAAACTCAAAAGTTTACTCAAATTTATTCTAATATACATATACAGTGTAAACTCTATATAACGACACTGAAGGGACTGTGCATTTTATAGCGTTATAAAGAGTTGTCGTT
>DWCF01003988.1:0-17820 GCA_018230265.1 Delias oraia
TAAAAGCAATAAGTATAAAGTGATTATTTTATCAATTATAAGACCTTTCTAAATTTTTTTTCTAAGTTTCAACTTGAATAATTTCGTTTTACCATGCAACATTAGAGATCTCTCCTTCTCTGAACTTTTTTTTTACTCATAAATTATTTTGTTTTAGTTTTGGCATTACTAGTAAACATTTTCGCTCTGGATTCGTATCATAAAATAACTAACTTTATTGAAATAGATTTAAGATTTGTATTTGTAAAAAGGCACTTGCCAATTTTTTACATTAATCAGTAGGATTGTTATCTATATCTATCCTACTTCTATATCCTGTGCTTGTTAGTTGTTACACCAAATTTGAATTGTTTTGTTTTGACTTAACTATGGCATATTGATAAGAATTAAGAAATGTGATTTTAAATAAGTATATCAAGGAGAAGAAGAATACTAAGAATATCTCCTGAAAATATCTCAAGTTTCTTATAATAACTGTATAAATTTAACATAGTTTAAAGGATTTAAATTATCAATAAAACTTTTGAATGTGTTCCCTTGGGGCTTTTACCATGAGAAGCTATAGATAAGTTTTATATAAATTATAATTCACTATAATAAGTGATCAAAATAATGTTTTTGTTGGGTATTTTTATACACGTTGTTTTTTTGTTTTCAATTTTTGATATTTATTTTAAATCACCTGTTGTAAACAATGTAAGTCCCTATCAATCAGAGCATGAAGCCCTTGCTGATCGATTAGTTTTATTCGTCGTCGACGGTTTAAGAGCAGAATCATTTCTCAATTACACAACAATGCCATATTTAAGGTATGTATAATACTTACATTAAGAGTATTATTAATTATAGTATATAAAGCAAAACACATTATGGTTTTTTCAGGTCTGTTGCTAATACTTTTGGCCGATGGGGAATTTCAAATACTAGAGTACCAACAGAAAGCAGACCAGGTCATGTGGCAATAATTGCTGGGTTCTATGAAGATCCATCTGCAGTGGCTAAAGGCTGGAAAGAAAACCCAGTTGATTTTGATTCCATATTTAATCAAAGCTACTATACATGGTGCTGGGGCACATATGATATTGTGGATATATTTACAAAAGACCCAAAACTTGAAAATCATATATTTGTGCAAAAATTTGATCCTTATGAACAGACATATAGTTCAGATAAAAATACCACATTATTAGATGAGTGGGTATTTGTTTCTGTAAAGAAATTCTTCAAAAGTGCAAAAGAAAATGCAGATTTAATGAAAAAATTGCATAGTAATAAGATAACTTTTTTTCTACATCTATTAGGTACAGATACAGCTGGTCACACACATAAACCAAAAACAAAGTTTGTAAATTTTTAAATGAACTAATTGTAAACAATTAATAACTTTATCATTCATATTAAGTCAATTATAACATTAATTTCCAGAAACTTCTTGACAACATTAAGGCATGTTGATGAAGGTATAAAAGAAATTGAAAAGTTAATTAGAGACTTTTATAATAATGATGGAAAGACCACATTTCTTATGACTGCTGATCATGGAATGACTGATTGGGGTAAGGTTTGCTATCAATCTTTATAAACTTCCTCTTCTAATGTATATTCTTATTATTTATTATTAATAATAATTGGTAATTTTATATTTATATTAGGTAATATATATATGTATAGTTTCTTAATATTAGTTATTATTATAGTTTATAATTATAGTTTCTCATTATTTTTAATATTTATAGTTTTTTAATTTATTTTTAGGTTCTCATGGCACTGGATATGAACATGAAACTAAAACTCCCTATGTTCTCTGGGGGTCAGGGGTTCAGCAAATCCAGGGTGATAAGAAATTAGATCCAGAAACAAATTCCATGTTTTATGAACACAGATTTGATTTAAACCAAGCTGATTTGACACCTTTGATGGCTACCTTTCTTTCTATTCCCGTTCCAGTTAATTCTATTGTAAGTATTTTCAGGCTTTTTTTATTATTAAACTCTATTTGCAGCTTTGTTCAAAAATCTAATAGATTAAGATATCAATTCAAAACTTACATGATTATGGATTGTCCTCTGATTTAGTTGATATTAGGTAAGCATATGATTTTTATTTGTTATTTTTTATTCTAGGGCCAGGTTAGAACAAATTTAATGGATATTTCATTAGAAAACAAAGCTAAAGCAGTCTACAGTAATAGCAGACAGCTTCTTTCTCAATATAATCAAAAGAGACTTGAAGTTGAAGCAAATGCTGTGTCATTTTTATATTATCCTTATAAACCCCTGGATGGACGTAAAGTCAACGAAATAACACATTTTACTGAAATGCTCGTTAAAAATAAAGATTATGAACAGTTAATTCAATTTAGTGAAGAAATTATGGACTTAAGTTTATCTGGACTCATATATTATCATAATTATTATCAAAATCCATTGTTAATTACAATAACAGTTTCATTTTTGGGATGGATAGCATATTTACTAAGAATTTTAATGCAACAATCAGTGTTTTCACAAGTTGATGTTTCAAACAAGAAATATCAGCTGACCAACGATATCTATAAGACTGTGAATAGAAGTATACTAGGACTAACTTTATTATTAGCAATATTATTAAGTATTATAATTAATGGTAAGTAATTTTTAAAATATTTATTCTAACATTTCCTATAACTGCCTTAATGCTTGAACTTGAATTAGAAATTGAAAATGGTAATTTTGATTGTGTAATCACAAACAGTTAAATTTAAAATATCAGCTTTTGTATCATCAAAATTCTAATAAGTTTAATGTTATATTTTATCTCCTTCCAAATGCACTTCCTTTTTTTATAATTTAGTTGAAAATAATTCTGGAACTGTGCTATTGAGCTATTTTAATTTAATTTTATTCTTTTTCAGCACAAAACTTACCATTGCAGTATTATATTTACTTTAATTTGCCATTATTCCTTTGGTACAATTCATTGTCACCTATTGAACTTTGGCTGCAAACATTTTATATGTTAACCCGGAAGAGGCAATTCAGTACATTGTTTGTAGGAGTATTATGTTATACAATAGGATCAATTGCAATTGTGAGTATATCAATTGTTATTTATTTTAAAGTGAAGTTTAAATACATTGTTGATGTGGAAATTTTTTTTTTAATTCTCGTGGTGAGCAGTCGGTAAGCTATCGTACCGCTATGAGTTCCGGGTTCGATTATGAATAGAATTTATATTATTTGGTGTTTGGTCGAGCAGGCTTAATATCTGTCGGGGAGTGATGATAAAGTTGCTGCCGGTGAAAAAATTAAATAGTACTGATTCTACTGTGTTTGTCTGAACGAGGTTATTGGAGTGCCACTTAATTATACCGCTTAATGCGAAAAGGCCGGCAACACAACTATATAGCGGATTAAGGCGCGGTGTTCCTTAGGATGGGGTGACCTCCGCTATAATAAAGCCATTATATAATAAAGAAAAGTTATATATTGAAAGTACATAATAAATATTATATTTAATACATTTCTGATAAACTTACTTTTCACTAAATATTAAAAAGCTTGAAACACTGTCTCATATGTAATATTAATATTATGTTCTAGGGATTTTCATTTTCCTACAGATGGGTGCTTAGTGTACCACTATTGGGTATAAGTTTGTGGCCGGCATTTTCCCGATTTAAACGGAACATAAATACATTGTTATATCTGTCATGGCCAGCTGGATGTTTATTATTGAGCATATTTTCGTTTTCTCCTGTAATAGGAAAAGATGTATTTATTGAACTAGTGTAAGTATCTATAATATTATGTATAATATTATCTTGTCACAATGTTAGTTACATTACTATTCTGAAACGGCTTAACCGATTATTATGAAATATTATACTTATATGTGTTTAGATAAAATATATTGGCAATTCTGACAATTGGTTTTTATCTACATTTCACTACATTTTCAATTATTTCATTGTTAGATAGTGCAATTATCGAGGAAGGCTATATTATATTTTACTTATTAAAAATCCAAGAATGTAAAACAAGATGTAAAAAAATGACCCGAAAAAATACGTACTTAGTCTAAACCATATTACCAAAAAAATACCTAACATTGTGAATATAAAAATTATATTGAGCTAATTACATGTATTAATTTTGAATTTTAGCTTTGCTGGAGGATTTCTTTGGCTGTTGGTACTATTGTATCACTTATGGTTTATATTTAGTCCTCACACCGACAACGAGCATGGTGTACGAGATGTTACGCTCAGTGTAGTTCATATGGTCACATTGACTATAGCGCTACAGATTATATTCGTGCAATCGAAGAGATTTGACAAGGGCGCGCCAATTTCGCAAATATTGCAAACAGTCTGTTGGATTATTACTGGTGAGATACGTTATGAATTATTATAAATTTATATAAATAATGTTTTGTCTAATTTACTGAAAATTTATTTTATTATTGAGAAATAATAAAGGCATGAACTATGGTAGGTGATGATACCTATGTGTTTTAACTAAGTGAATTACTTCGCTAATTATTTATTATTAAACTTAAATATTAACTTTGCACGTTATTCGTTAACTTAAATCAATTATCAAAGGAAAACAATCCATGTATGAGATTTCAATGAATATTTTTCGTATTAAGCCTGGTGAACTTGAGGCTGGAGCATAATAAGTCTTATTCAGACGCATTTTACCGAATATGCAGTGATCGCGTAACTGAAGCCTCACTAAGAATATTGGTGCTCGACACAGCTTATAATTCTGATCTACTCCGACTCTTATATCTATCGGTTACTATCTCTACTAACTCACACGACCCATAATATATTAATAATTCAAAATGTTCCAATTTTGTAAAATAAACTCCATTTGATCATGTTTCAGCCTTTTTACCGATACTACCTCTTCTGTATACAAGAAGAATGAATAATCGTATCCTCGGGGTCCATTCGTCTACAATAATATTTTATTTACTGATGTCTGTAGCGCATGAAGGGATGTTCATCGTCGCGCTCATATTTAACATCAGTTGCTGGATGTATATTGAGTTTAAGTTACTTGATATGGGAAATACACAGGTATTTTCAATTTTTTTATATGAGTATTTTTTTTTATTTATGAAAATAGGGAGGCAAAGAAGCAAGAGTCTTACGTAGGATAAGCCCTCCGCCCATTCTTTTTTAGAAGGTCCCCAATTCGTACTCGTAACTTTTACGTACATGTAAATGCCTAACTGTTTGTGGCACATTAGCTGGTTATTTCTGATACACTGATAATTATTTTAATAGACAAGGCGATTGGCTTTGTGTCCATATGCAACAGTAACATTAATCGTTCCCTCAGGAAACAAACCCAGGACCTCTGGCGCAACATATATATATTCTTAGTCAATTATATGTATTTATATTATTACATAGCACATTTAAGAAAATACATCAAAATAATATGTTGTGTATTACAGATAACAGATTGCTATTTTGATTCAGAAGAAAATACTAAACAAAAACATTTGGCATTTGAAAGGAGTATAAGTAGCGAAGATTTCAGAAGAGCATTCTTCTTTGTATCCTTTATGTAACACAACAAGATAATATAATTTAATTCAACATGTTAGATTTTCGTTTATCTCATTAAGTTTTTTGCCACAATATCTTTTTTGACTAATTTTTGTAAAATTAGCAAATGCATGGCTGAACCATGAGTTATATCTCAAATACCATGTTTTGCCTTAAAAACTATACAGCTTTTATACATAGTTTTGTCCTATTTCGGCACAGGGAACATAGACTCATTGAATTCATACGAAGTTAGATGGGTTTTATGCTTTACAACATCGTTTAAGCCCTTCTTAATCACGACTCTGATCGTTATGAAGACACTATCGACACAGCTCAGTGTTGCTTGCTGCTTTAGAGCTATACAGAATTTGACTAAGGTATGTTTGTTATAGAGCAGACAATTTAAGCAATAGTTTATTATTCTGCAAATTTATTTTTATATAATTTCTTACTAGTTGGTTTCTGTATGAAATGGAGATAAAAAGAATAAATGACAAACATTATTGTACCACGTTCATTCCATTTCTATAATTTTACTAAATATATATATATTCGGTAATTTTTAGTTAAATTATTATACCTCACTCTGTTTTTACCATCTGTATGTCCAACCATTATGGTCTTCGACTCGGATTTATATAATGATTTTTATAATACATATACGATTATTGTATAACAGACAACGGAACTGGTGGGTCTCTAATATGGTAAGAGAAAACCGCCGCCCATGGACAACCCTTCCAGATATCGAATAAATTATAATTGTCCGGACCGGGATTCGAATCCGAACCCGAATCTCTTGCTTCATAGTATAGTTTTAAAACCATTAAGCTACGAGGCTCTCGAATTACTTATATATATATTGATTAAAAAAACTGTTTCAGGCGCCGATAGGATATACTCACATAATTGTTTTAATATATTCAAA
The DNA here is from genome assembly GCA_018230265.1 of Delias oraia. Lineage (NCBI taxonomy): Eukaryota > Metazoa > Arthropoda > Insecta > Lepidoptera > Pieridae > Delias > Delias oraia. Next base: position 6,477 of record DWCF01003988.1, read on the forward strand.
TATAATGGGGTTACTCTTATTATATTGTGTAACAAATACTGGAAGTTGGCTTCAGATTGGGACATCCATATCGCAGTTTGTCATAGTGCAAATATTAACACTTATAATTATGTTTATTAATCAACTAGCGAAAGTATTAACAGAGGTGGATTGTTATCTATTTTTCATTAGATTGTTTAAGAACAGAAAGAAATATGTTTGAAATAAATAAATGCTAATATATCTGAGTTTTTATTGGCTTTGTTACGAATAACTCAATTTATCTGAGCCTGATAACTAGACATTGAATAATAAATCAAATAAACAATCGAAAATCAGGTAAAAGATAACACGTTGAAGTAAGTAGAAACGACTTCGTATGGAATCGGTATACGTCATAAGGTCTTAAACAATTTCACCGAACTGCTCAATTATCGAATGTAAAAGTTTTGAAGAACTGGCTAATCATCTGCATATTTGAAACTCATTTCACGTTTTTTAAATATCATTCATATCGTGACCGAAGACAGTCTCTTTGGTAATGATTCTGAAAATGTCTTAGTAACAAGTGGGAATCAGAATTATTAAGCTTTTATGATCGGCCTCCCGAAAGAACACCTTGCGTTATGTTAGAAAACGTTAGACAATATTTTTATATAAAATTAATTGCCATACTGAAAAATAATATGACTTCAATAACATTATCAATGAAATTTGGGATTTTAGACGTCTTAGTAGTAGTTAATTAATAAGAGTTACTTAATTTTGTTAAGTGTTTAGCACTGAGAGTATTAAAGCAAATATAAATCTTTATTAATGAATAGAGATTATTAATAGACTAAATTATTTAAAATCATACATAAATAGTTTATAATTTTTATTTGACTTCGGTTTATATATTAGTGAATTAAGCTCAAGACGAATTAATGAGGATATTTTGTTTTATGACTAGACAGATATTTTATTTACTTACTATGGATCATGTGTCAACAAATATATTGTGTGATAAGAGTTTGAAGTTTGTAAGTAAAATTGACAAGTGCACGTTCAAAGTTCATATCAGAAAAAAATTTTCGACAAGGAATAATTTGTGCAGTTGTTAATAAAGTCTAAAGAATAAATTTTAGACCAAACATAAAAATTCACTTTTGTCGAGTTTTTAAATTGAGGTCCTACCTTTGGGCTTCGTTCATTCAAATGTCTAAATCCAGGGACTTTTCCTCTGATTTTCATGAAAATTATGGGTACCATATTTCATTTGCGAGTAACATTAACACAAAATAAAAATAATTTCTAAATAATACTATATCCTAGTAATACTAATTATTTCAGATATAGTGGAGAAAAAATTGTTTATCCAGCTGCAACTCGAAATCAAGATCCAATATTGCAAGTTTTAAAGAGATTTATTGTTTCTGAACTTTGTCAAAACGAAGATGATAGTCAGATGTTTTTGGAAGTAGCATCTGGATCTGGTCAACATTTGGCATATTTTGCACCAAACTTTCCTCATGTAACATTTCAACCAAGTGAAGTTGACACCAATTTATTTGGTAGTATTTCTTATTATGCTAATAACTGCTCAACAAAGAACATCCTACAGCCAACTTTATTAGATATAAGAAACAGCTTATCTAATTATGGATTTAAAGAGGAATGTTTAGATTATATGTATTCAGCAAACCTTATCCACATTAGCCCATATGAATGTACTGAAGGTTTGTTCAAAAATGCTGGCATCTATTTAAAGGCAGATGCACTCTTGATAACTTATGGTCCTTATAGTAAAGATGGTATCATAACACCGAAGAGTAATGTTGAGTTTGATGCTTCTCTAAGAGCCAGAAATCCATCATGGGGTCTGAGAGATATAACTGAATTGTTGAAACTGGCTGCAAAAAATAATATATCACTAATTGATACAGTAGAAATGCCAGCTAATAATCTAACACTAATATGGAAAAAAAATTAATTCTAGCACTAACACTGAAGAGTATATTAGGCAGACATAAATACAATAAATGTTACAATGTACCAAAATACCTAACTGGTTTTGTATAGAAGTGACAGGTTATAAAAAATAATGCTTCCAATAATATTAGAATAAAATATTCATACATTTTCAGACTAACATTCATGTATTATGTTATGAAGTCAGATTTTTGGATTGTTATTTACCACAAGCTTACAATAACTATTAAGTGTATGTTATTAAAATAAGTGATGCTAAAATAATTTGCATTTTTTAAACAGGCTTTTATCTATATAATTATATTACTATAATATCACAATATTGGCACTTTTTCATTTATATATAGCTATTTTTATTTATTAAAAGAAGATAAGTATTAAAAATCATAGAAAGTATTTACTTGTCTCAAAGCCCTTATACATTTACTTATTCATTCTCTTAGAGTCAAGAAATTTCTTTAATGTATGTAACATCTGTTTGTATTTTGGTACTTTTGGCTTATGTGATATGTACATACATAAATGTAGGTATTGTATTGTAATGATTTGTATATTTTTGAAAAGGTGACTCCTCTTATAAATCCTGATAAGAAATGTCACCCTGAACATCAGTTTTTTTTAAAGTCATAAATATAAGTTGCAAAAAAAATTAAAGTTAGGCTTTCGGCCTGGCGGGGATCGAAGGTAGGAATGGTGAAGCAGGAATTTACAGCATTACTATCTGTATGTGTGTCAGTGGTATGTGCTCTGTGCCAAGTAACATCTTTATTCTTTCCTAAGTCAATTCATAAAGACATAAACGCATGTCAGAAAATAACACAATTTTAAAACCGTATAGAAACAGGTTTTTAAAAATAAATTCAATTATATAAATTATTTTATAGTTTAAGACTTAAGTTTGAAATATTAAAATAAATAATATTAATAATTTGAAATATTTTATTATAAGTTTGAAATAATTATGAATTTTGATAGTGAATTTTTAATGGAATTATTTCTAGATGATAATGTTTCAAATATAAACCGATTAATCGTAGCTACAGCAAACGTAATTAATGAAAACAATGACAATATTTCTTATATTAATGAAACAATAATGAAAGAAGACATGAATCAAATAATAACGGGTGAAAACAAAGAGTTAGTTAGAAAATCAGAACGTTTTAAGAGTAAGAATTTTTACGAAAATGTTGTTATTAATTATACTGACGAAGATTACGCTGAATTCTTTAAGATGAAAAGATCAACTGTACAGGTATATCATTAATTACACAATGTAATTTTTATTAAATTAAATGTTTTTAAGTCTTGCTATATTGTTTATGGATATTCATATTCCTAAGTAGAACTTTAAAATATTATATTAACTTTGTTTATAGGCCCTAATCAATCACATTCGAGAATATATAAAACCATGCACATCAGTCATACCTTTGGATAAGAAAGTACATATCTTCTTATGGCTTCTCACTAGTGATTCTTCGTTCAGTGATGTTGCTGAAATATTTGGTATGCATAAATCTTCAATAAGCTATATTTTTCATGAAATTTCTATGCTTTTGTCTGAACAAAAATACCACTTTATTAACTGGCCATCTTTGGAAGAACAACATGTGACAAGAATAAAAGTTAATAGTAGGTATGGATTTCCTAATTGTGTTGGATTTATTGATGCTTGCCGCCTCAGACTTAGGTCAAAGAGTAATCGTAAGGGTAAACCAGAAATTATATTATTACAAGCAGTATGTGATGAGACACTTATGTTTTTCGATATCCACATTGGTGAAATTGGAAATACTCATAAAAGTAGATTGTACAGAGAAAGTCAGTTAGCTCATGAAATTAAAAATTTTATTGATTTTGATAATCATATATTAGGAAATACAGAATATAAGCTGAGAAAAAATTTAATCACTCCATTTACAAGTGAAGCCACTTTGACATCAGAAGAAATTAAATTTAATGAAATCCACTGGAAGGCGAGCACATATATTGGACATGCATTTGAGATCCTGACAGATAGATTCAAGAAACTCAATTCTATTGATATAAATAGGTCAGATTTTATACGTAAATTGATTTGTTCCGCCTGTGTATTACATAACTTTGTATTATTGCATGAAGGCAGTAACTACTTAAAGGAAGAAGCTGTCATTAATAATGATGGAGTTACCATTGACCCTAACTTAGTTAAAACAGCTGCAGAAAAACGTAAGTTTTTATGTAGTTATATTAATTACATGGATGGTGCTTAGTGAATATTATGTTGATACCTGTTTATTGGAATAAAGTTTTTTATGGAAAGTAAATGAAAATTATCTTAATTTTAGAATTGATATCTTTAATAAAATGAATATAAATAATACATGTTCTTCAAGTATGCTTTCCTTTCAACATAATACATTGTGTAATATGATTATGATTTAACAAGATAAAAACCACACACTGATAAAAAACCTCTGAAAATTATTTCATAACATCAATTTACTATGAAGTCCTAATAATTATTATTCATCTAATTTAAAATCTAAAAATATATCCAAAACGTAAGTCAGAAAATCAGTACAAATAAATAAACTTTGATAGATTTACGGTGGGAATACTTCATTTTAATAGATCTCTGATTTTAGAGGTGGTATTACTTAGCCTTTCATACAGTTTATCAAAATATTAAAATAGATTACATGACAGGTTATTTATAATTATACAATTAATAAAATATTCAATATAGACTCTAAGAGGGCAGTTATCTCGTGATAAAGAGAATTAAGGTATTGAAAAGATTTGATTGTAGATGCTAATTTTAAATAAGGTATTTGTGAATAAATACAGGTTAAAACATGAGGATTTCTAAAGTAATAGCTTATAAGCTTCACAAACATTCAAAGTTATTAACGGTTGACTAAACATATATCATTTAATGCACCCTAAAATATATTAGGCACTAAATTGGCAACCTACAAGGCACTATGCACTTAGCACAGCAATTTACCTATAATAACAATAACATTTTTGTTTTTCAAATAAACTGTTCTCCATTATATGCATCGCTTTTAGCCTGTGCCATCATATGATTGATGGAAGTTGTTTTAAATTTACTACATAGCTATACATTATTTTGTAATTTTTTCCCTACTTTAAACTAAGTCTTATATTTCATGAAGTCCTATGAATTTATAAAATTGCAATATCTGCTTTTATATACATATTTTATTTACAAAAATAGCTGCGCAGCGAAATTATGTCTACACAATAATAATGATTACGTGGAATGTGAAAAGAACTTTTAAAAAATCTTAATACTGAATAGACACAATCGGTGTGACTAATATATTAGTACCGATACTATAACATTCTTATATACACAGCCCATATATTTTACACGATCTTATTTCATTTAGGTATAACGTCTGGACCTATTATTTTAAAATAAACCATGCGTCAGAAATCATTTATCGCTGTATTAAAATTACTATTTTTATATGGACCTGTGTTTCAAGCTTCTAATATTTCATTAATATGTATTCTAGCATTTCTTACTACAGAACTATATTATATTATACTGTACAACAATATAAAATTAATTTACTATTTACATTAAAAGTCTGTTAACACAAACATCGACACCAACAGAGTCCTGACCGAAACTTCTCGGAAGACTTGGCACACATACATTACATCACTTTGAAATAGTTCCATACATTGTTTTCTGAGATATGTTTCATATATAGGTCTTTTTCACTTTTTGTAAGGTACCGCACTTAAGGTCCTTGTCAAGGGATTCGGTGGAATTTCGTAGATCTAGTGCCCGCTCCTTTCCTAGTTCGATGTGAAGGTTGTCTTGTTTTGCGAGTGGGCACACATTCGCAACCATATTCACGTTTTTTGGCCGCGGTGGCATATACCCGGAGTTTACGTTCAGAGGTGTCTCCAAGGGATTCAGCCTGTAATATAATACACAAAATTACACGTTAAAACTTCACGGGTTTGATTAAATTTCGGGCATTTTTTGTAAATGAAATTAATCTGTTAAAAACTTTTGAATTTGTGTTTTTGTACAATATTTACCTATTCAAATGATTGTGTTGCTCGTTGAAGGGCGATGTGTCGGTGAAGAATGGGTGACGAAATCGCCGGGAGAATAGGTATCCGATAACAAATCCCACCATTAGCGTAACCAAACACGAAGCGACCACAGCTGTCATCAAGGCTTGGGCACTGTAAATGTTTCCCTCGGCAGCTTCTACTGTTAGAAGATCTTTGGGATAGATAAATATTAAGATTTATTTATCAGTTTATTCTTATTAATAGTAGGTATAGTCAAGTGACTGCAGCTTTTTAAACATTGAAACAATTTTGCATATAGGTATAATAGTCCTTTCAAAATTAACTGAATCCATTCAAATATTTTCAATAAGGTTATTGCATTATATGTAATTTCAATGTAAGATAGTAATTGTAAATTGTTTACAGTAATGTTTTAATGTAACCTTACCTGTTTCGTGTTTATCGTTAATATTCTTCTCTTCGGATAGAACATTCGTTTCGACCACTTCAATTAGTATTTCATTTTGTATGTCATCAGGTTTACGTCGCTGATTAGTTTCGGGTTGTGGTGGTTTCTTGGTTGCCGGACTTCGGTTATTATGTCTATCATTCGGCAGAAGAGCTGGCAATTTATTACAAATGTCAGTCTTCCCATGCTCCACATTTTGTAAGAACCTCTCCGGGTTCGGAAATTGTCTATTTCCAACCCACGAACACTGCTGCTGCTTAGAATCCCATGCACAGTGCGGATCCTGTAATGCTACGCATTCCCTGCAAACAGTAGTTAATTAAGTTCACGAAACTGCGATTATTGCCGAAGTTTATTTTTATATTTTACATCAGACTAGAATATATTAATACATAAGAATATATTAATTTGAATTTTAGAGCATTTAAAAGTAAAAAACGCTTGAAATAAAATAAAAGTCTCAAGTTCTAACCTGCAAGACTGCACGTTTGTGCAATGCGATAAACTGATTGCTCGTATGATATCTCCGGATGCGACAATTAGTTTCTCCGTAGTAAGAGCAACGTGCATTTGTCTAATAGGAAGGCCCGGGGGCAAAACCTGCACCTCTGATATTACGGCGGTTCTTACTGGGTTTTTGCTATATTCGTCTACACTCGCGTCAAAAACTCCCTCATTTGACGCTACATTTACTGCTTTTATGACTCTACCATCATCTGTACCGACGTACATGACGTCATATTTATTTCCGTTCATGGATTGCACTTGTGGGTGTATGGCAATGGCAGAGAATCTGTATTGGAGACTGACTCTTATAAGGATCGGTCGGGCCAAGAATGATGGAACCGCCTTGTCCATAAGAGGATGGGTTTTTATGAAATTAACGTTCGAGTCGGACAGTGTTCGACTATCTTCAACACATGAGCCGGGCTGAGGGTGCGGTACCTTTTCTTTTTCGAGTTGTAACCAGTTCGAGTTCATGTTTTCTTGACCTTTAAAGGGTCCGTCGAACGCATCTAAAATATCTCTCATCGCAAATGCGCACACTGCTGAACCTCCAATAGCATTTTGAGGTGTTGTAAAAACTGCGTACACGATATCATTTCTGTTGCCACCATTACCATAAATACCATTAATAATCTCAGTAGTTGCCTCTGTAAATTAAACTAAATTTAGACCATTGTAATTTGAATGAAAAAAATTAAATTGTGTATTAACTTACGTATTTCATCAAAGTAGAACGGATACTCTCCAGGAATTGAGCAATTCAAGCGAGTTTTAAGAAATGAGGTCCATCGATCGCTGAATGTGTGTGGTCCGCCCTTGTCATTTGTACATATTCTTGCTACCCGTGAATATACAGACTGAAAATTTCAGAGACATTAGACTATCTTGTTTGTTTTACAAAAATGTGTTGGTGAATTTTAATTTGCTTACCTTGCCGCAGTTCATATATTCCACTGCTGTCTCGCGATAAAAGAAGTAAACGTGACTAGTCGAGGCTACAGCTCCAACAAACGATGGATCGTTCAGTAACCGTAAGTCTGAATGTTCGGTTCTTACAGGTTCTCTATAAATCAATGGATCTGTTCCTGAGAAGTCTGCTGCCGTAGCAGTGTACAGCTGTCCATCTGAAATATTTTATTTATATAGTAATGATAACAGATATAATATTTATCGTTTACAAAGAATAGTTAGTTTCCTGTAAATTTAGCAAATTGCAAATCAGAGAAATAAGTACCTGCAAATATGGCAGTGGAGTTATGTTGCGGGCTGTAAGGACAGCGGCCGGTTCCATCGAATTCCTCTAAATGATGATTTGGTGGGTGCCGCGCGTATCTTCGACACATAGGTTTGAAAGCATTGGTCCCACATACAAGCAACCGACCCTGAGCTCTCGCTGCGACTCGCAGGTAGTTCTGGCACTCATCAGCTGACTTTCCTTTTAATTGACATAATTCTCTATGCGCGTCTGTTGATTGCCATTCCAAACGCTGTAAATGAAAATATAAATAAAATTATGGTCAAAGCTGAAATAAAAAAGTTAATTTTCGCGTGGATTACACAACAAAATTAAATTATGTAGGCTCTGGATTTCGTTATTAAAGCTTAACACGAAACTCGTACTTGCAGCTGTAGAGCGTTGAATGTGAAAATCCTTTTTATCTTATATCATATATTATTTAACTACTTCTCACTCATCAGATAATTATAACATTAATATTTAATAGGTTACGTATAAATTTATAATAGTACAATCACTGTACAAATTCTATAAAAGAAACATTAGTACTATTATATCCTAACAATTTATGAATGCAATTGAGCCGAACTTTATGGAACAATGCCAAATGTGTGAAATACAACGTTCACGAAATGCGCGCATTGGAAATTTCTATATCGCAAGTCGAGACGAAGTACTCTTGGGCAATGCGATGGCGTGTAACAATCATGGCATGACATGACTACGGTTATTCCGTCAAATGACTGCGCATACACGATGGTGATATCGCTTTATATGGATTTTTATTTGATTTAAGTAACGTTGAAGATGCTATTGTAATGAATATATTGCTTCTCGTACACATAGCCGTACTGATAAATTTTGAACGTGATAACAGGGATTTAATGTAGATGAATTTTTGTTCCTATTATATGCAAACTAACTCGCAGTTCGAATTATTATAATATTGAATGCGTCGCGTTCAGATCTATTCGACGTGTGGGACGCTAAAGAATGTAGATTTATTGAGTCGAGATGCATAGATATGAATAACAATAAAGGAAATTATACTTAGAAAGACGTACTCAATAAAAATATGATAAACACGGGTTTTAAATTATCGCAACTGGAGCAACAGCAAACGTGCCATTTAACAAATTGCTTACAAATAATCAAAAAGGCTGTATCATTTTTATTTAATTTATGCAAAACCGGAAGCTAACTTGATTTAACGCAGACGGCAAAGTGACATGTGAATAAGGCGAGACAGAATAAACTTGAGTGATATCAGGATACACAGAGTTGCTGTATTTGCACAAGATTAGAGACATGAACCAACAGCTAAGTGCCGGCTTTACTTGTCGCCTAGATTGCAAACTGAGCAAAATAATGTCATCATTTAAGCCTAGGGTTTAGAATATAATAATATCGGGTCATAGTAATTGGGTACGTCTTTTAATTCTATAAACACACATAGTATTATAGCGCGCATTGTGGATCTACATCTTTTTCACTGGTTTGTTCTTATTTATAAAGTTGCATGAACCTTTTTTCTTTCTCCAGTATTAGTATTTAATGAAAAAAGGCGATATTTATTTATTAAATAAAAAGGATCTGCGATGCGAAATACTAAGATTACATCAGGTCGGGCGCGTTGTCATTGTTGTTAATTTTATTTGTCAGAAGAATATAATTTGGGTGAGTATTTTAGTGGTACAATAGTTTGTTATAAAACAGTAAAACAGACTTATTCTCTTTCTAAGCAGACCTTTGTTTCTCTCTTGTGTTATGTGTAAGAATTACTAATTGTCCTCTAAAGGTTGCCGTCTTTTTTAAATTATATAATAATACGAAAATGAAAATTCAATATTTATATAATAATATGAGTTTAAATCATTGTTACAGATTTTAATAAGACAGGCTTCAATGAAAGGTTTGGTAAGTAGGTGCCTAGACCTAATATTACACCTAACTCTGACCGAGTGAAAATAGGTATCGACGGATCAGTCTTGGACGATCCACCAGAATAAAATAGAACTTTTGTACTGACATGGTTTATGTATTGCGTACTCATGAGACATATGAAGATGTTGCGTACCTGGTCAATATTTTCAGAGAGATCATATAAGCTTATATTATACACCATACTCCTGAAAAAGAGAATAATAAATTAATAAAAAGCAATGTAACATTTTCAATTATAACATTTTCAACTAAATTCAACTCTATTAAACTATACGCGACATTTGTCTTATATGGATGAAGAATAATAAAACTGGGCTAATTTTATTCGTGTTAAAAATATTTTCGAGCAATGCAGACTAGATTTCCGCCCAACCGATGTCTGTGTTTGTATGGAAGTTTAGCAGCGCTCTTGACCACATCGTGAATTTAAAATAAACTCAATAGAAATTCCAATAAAGGCATTCGATACAGGCAATTATGTAAAAACAACGAGAACGCTTCAATACAGATGCACAAAAGTGGTTCCGCAGCTGCTCGGCAAGAATAATATTTTGTCTTTGAATAGACATTGGTATTTGAAATATTCGCCGGCATAATGAAAACATCGGAAAACCGGCTTTTGACTCTCTTATTATATATTTCATAGAATTTATAACGCTCATTTAGGTTTAGAAAAATTAGATTTTATGGATTATAATAATTTAGTTAAGAAAATGATTTTATTAGAATCTCCATTCTATAATTAGCGTTAAGTTTCGATATCCATATAAAGCTTTTAAAGAGTCTTTCGTATAATATTGTTACGGTAAAATAATTCTTTAAGTACATATTTTGATAAATTATAAAGTATTTAGCAGACTCACCTTCCTCCTACCAATAGTGAGAAGTCATCTTTATCTAAAATGCGGAAGTGGTTCGGTCCCGTAGTGTTCCCTACAAACTGCTCAGAAGTTTCATCGCCTGCAACAATGGTATTTATTAGTAATAACAAGTACTACAAGTACTATCTAATTCGACAAACCTAAATGAAATTAAAACTTATATTTATATATTTCCCCTTACTTACACACTAGAAGAATCAGTTCTTTTCTTAAAGTATACCTACTATCTATTTTTTCAAACAATAAATTCATGGTATTGAGAAACTGACAGAATATTTAAGACATTGTTTCTAGCAATGTCTATGGCAA
>DWCF01003989.1:0-17819 GCA_018230265.1 Delias oraia
GACATCTAAGCACCTCTATGTACCGATAGTCAATCTGGCATCGCTGCAAGGACCGAAGCACTGCCCAAGTTTCGACAAAATCGAAGGCCTTCTCGTAGTCCACAAATGCTAAGCTCAACGGCCGGTTATACGCACTATCCAAGACGACGTCCGACAGTGAAACTCCGCTCCACGTCGGGGTCAACACTTTAGCTGGATTACAGCTTCGAATTATTTAAATGATACACAGCTCCAAATGTGGAAGTGATTTATTCATTTGTAAACCAAGTAGTTAACCGTAGCGAGCACTGCACCGTTACCGCCGGGTTAGACTAGAGGCAGCACTGTGGGAGGTCTTCCTCTAGCCAAACGCGGTGCTGCTAATGCCGTGCTGCTACAAATGTGCTCTATACAACTATTTAATTGTACTGAAGGACTACTCGTCAAATTGTTGAATGTAACTTACAACGTCTTGAATGAACTTAATTTAGCGTAATTGTTGAATGAGATATAAGGCCGAAATATATTTAGGTTAGGTTTGGTGCAAGGGCATCTCCTGTGAGAATGAAACCTCGGCTTGAACCATCGTGGGATTTTAATCAAACTGAGTATATAATAGTAGTAGTAGTCGTATTATATTTTAATAGCATAGGGAATAAAACAAATATTAAGTCTACTCCGTTTACAAAGCGATAGTGCAGAAGAAATTGTAACAAGGCATTGTCTCCAATGACACATTATCTGAGTTGTTTTCGCGGGCCCTATACATAACCCTGAGTTTTTATTTTTGTTTTCCCGGGAGGCTATCAGCTTCCTGTTGGCTATCGTGTTGCGATCATTTGGATCTTGTAGAACGTGATGCGGTCGCCTGCGCCTAGCGGTGGTTGGGTGTAGATAGCAATTGCCGCTGTTGCGCACCAATGGAGGGTGGGTTTTGGCTTTTTCGAAATAGCGCTTAGTCAGTAGGCTTCTTTCATTTCGCAACAATCGCTTTGCAACTTCTAATAATTATTTTTAGCGCCATCTATGCGACGTTAGTAACACTAAGTTAACAAATAGTTGATATAGTATAATATTAACTTATGGGTTAGTATTAGAGTTGAATCGTCGCACGAATGTTAGTAAAGCGTATCAATAGGTGGCGCTACGTATCTAAAATTTAAAAACATTGAATACTACAGGAATAGATTTCTATCTCATTCATGGTACGTTTCATATATTATTTAGTGTTAAATATAGCAGGAGGATCCATTCCATTGTGGGAAGATCACTGCGCTTTTGCTGTGTTGCCGGCTTTTTAATACCACTAACCTCACTCACATTAATACAAAATACCATTTGATACTAGTATGTTGTGACAGTATAGTAACAATTATGACGAGACGGGCCAATTAGTGCGTCTGCATGGATCTCTAACAATTCATATAGAACGTAAAGATATTTAGTTAAAAAGTGTGTCTATTTTTGTCTGACTGCCAATGACTATTTTTAAAGTTAACAGTTAAGTTAACTGAGCTTATACAACATAAAGATTACTCATTTTTCGCTTTAACTGCCCGAGGCATTAATAATATCAGCCATTAAATTGAAATCCTAGACGAGCGAAAGATCAACGCTAACCATTGATTATAACGAAAAGCTTATTATTTATCCAATAATCCGTGCCACAAATGCCTTTTGATTTATAAATCTTTTTTAAATAAAAAGATACACACACAATTTAGTAGTTTTTTTTATGAAAACGTTGTCAAACGAGGGTAAGTAAAGATGTGCCTTGTGTAAGCGCTATCCCAATTGTATAGGTTTGGAAATATCCAGCTGGCAGTTGATTCCAGAGAGTAAAAAAAACTTATGTAGGTACCTATTTTTAATATTACAATATATATATGAAATCTAATGGTTATAGAATGAAATCGTATTTGTATATATCATAAATATACGTATATAAGCTTTTCAAGTATAATTTACTCACATTTATATTAGAGTAACAAACTGAATAATAGTACGGAATTCAAGTGAAAAGCAACTGATTTTTAAGAAAATAGGGAGAGAAATGAGTAGGTGGCTGATCAGGGATAAACGGTCCTCCGTCCAAGGTCAGCTCCAACCCTTGCTGAGCGCGAGTGCGTTGCGAGCTTTTAGGAATAGGTTTCTTAATAATTTGTCATTTCAATGTGAAATTATTTTATTATATAAACGCGTCTATTTCATTTCTGGTCTTTATAACTATGTAGATTACATAGTGGGAAATACTAAAAGATTGCTTTCTTTGCAGGAATCAAAAAACCTGTTACTTTAGGACTTTATATTTACATACTACTTTGATTATTGCCTAAATTTGACCAATTTCTTTTCAAACGCAATACTAATTTGTTACTTGGTTATTTATTGTAAAGAGCATAAATTTAACTGACATATCTTTGCTTTATTTCATCTGGCGTTGCTTGCATGGCAGATTAAAACGATTTGTTTATTAATAAAAAAAATAGCAAAATAATGAATACTAATATAACTTACCCAGTGACATCTGAAGACACATACCTACATAATAAACAGCGATCTGACCGGGAAGATAAGCGAATGACGAATGAATGAAATTGATAAATACATGTTAGTAGTACTAACTTAGTACGCCGCGGGCCTTGTTAGTGGGTGGTTGTGTCGCTCGTCGTGAATTGAATATTTACGTTAACGAATATTAGTGAAATGTGATAGTGTTTACTATAGTGATGTGTGAAAAATATGTGTTTAGGATGATTCTTGTGATAAGTGTGTCATTTGGGAAGGTCACAAATGGAGGTGAGCTTGTATCTTTATGAATGAGAGAATTTCCCCCGAGATCTAAAGTTGAAGTTATGTTTTAAATGAAAAGATTTTATAGCAGGACAGAAATTTATTTTTATTCTTACCTAATTAAATGATTTAATACAAGAACAATATTAATTATAATGCACAATAACTATAAAAAGCTACTTTATAAATACTGAGCAGTGAAAGAAGGCTACATAAAAATATCTTTTAATCTAAATTGTCTTCTAATAGCCGGAAGTTTTGTCGTTGTATTGGTTGATATTTTGATTAAAAAGTGTATGAAATCTACACAAATTATTGTACGTTTGCTGTTACGAGTATTAATTAAAATTCTTTTCAATAATAAAATGTAGGTGAATTGTTCTCGTGGCAAAGTAAAGGCTGGAGGTGTCCATGGAGAACCGTTAATCCTGCTATATTTTCATAAATAAAATATAATTGTATGAAATTCTCACTTTGTGGATAATTCTTATTAATTTAACAAATAAATAGAAGAATGTGAATAATGGTGAAGAATGGTGTATAAGCGGCCCTCAAATATACGCTGGATCTTTTATTTCGCATTTTTTGATCCCCTCTCGCCTTACGTGATATGTGGTGAGGTTTAGACTACCGCTCTATCAAAAAGCACATGTATTTTAATTAGCTGCCTATACTTCAAAATCACAGGTTTGATTTATGGTAAAGACAAAAAATAAATACACGTGATATAGTACTAGACCCTCCCTCTCTTTTGTGATAAAACGTGATTTATGTCAAACCTCTCCCCTCTCCCCCTTTTAAGCACCACGCGTACCGAACGGCTCCTAAGTGAATAGTATTTGTATTTCAGGTCCAGACCAAACGACGGAGAAAGAAACCCGACCGGAGTACATCCACCCAGACGGGCTCGTCAACTTCGATCCGTACCTTTCGGACTTCAAGCAAGAGGTGGTCGAGGACGACTACATCCCCATACCGGAAAACGACGAAACAGTGGACGGTCTGCCGATATTCCTCCTAGAACCAAAGAATTCGTACGTGTTGCGAACGAAACCGGCGACGCTAATATGCCGGGCGGCGAACGCGCTGCAAGTCTTCTTCAAATGCAACGATGTGCGAATTGAGAAGACAGTGCAATTTGAGCACGTGGACCCCCAGAACGGTGTTAGGGTTGTAGAAGCGGAGTTGAACGTCACTAGGAACGAAATAGACGAGTATTTCGGTGGGAAGTACAGTTGCGAATGTTATGCGTGGAATAGCAAAGGCAGGATACGGAGCCAGGCTGTGTACATTGAATACGCTTGTGAGTGTTATTTACGAGTTTTTACGTATCAGCTCGATGTGTGAGCGTTTTTAAGGCATTTTGTGCGGCGTACCGCCATTCCATGGCATCAGCTGCCTGCAGAGCCGCTCTAACTACTGCTGCCCTAACCTAATGCGACTTGGAGATCTTCAAAAAAATGTACCTATAACCTAACACTAAAAGGCCGGCAACATACTCGCGGCTCAAAAAAGTTGCTTGTGTCTTATCCTATGCGTTTTTCATATAAAAAATGTTTAATTAACGTCGAAAGTTCAGTATGTGAAAATTAACTTGATTTTGTAAAAAATCTATTTCATGATAGTCTATGTAATCTATTTCATGATTTTAGGTGTAAAATTGGTGTAGTTTGATGCATAAACTGTTAGGTACCTAATCTTCATAGTTATCAAACCAACTTCTCTTCAAAATACCTACAGTCTTAATACATAGGCTATAATTTATAATTATATCAAAAATAATCAAAATCAAATCAAAATATCTAATATAAAAAGTATCAGTTAAGTCGGATTCAGTAGCGTACCGGGCAGAAAGACGTATTCTGGGCCCCAAGTACTCAATAAAGCAAAAGTAATAATTGCATAGGTGAAAAACAAAGACAGGCTCTAGACGGCTAGGAGTTCAAATCTGTAAAAAATAATGAACCGATTTCGAAGCGGTTTCTCTGAATGCCGACGTAATCGACACTTACACTTCATCTTATATAACTTTGATATCAATATTACATAAAGTGAAGGGAAACTGCTTAAAAATATATTTGTATAACAAAAAGCCAGCCATACCAACCATACCTCTCAGGATATTCTAGATACAGTGACAATAAAGACGGCAGAGGAGGTGAAATAACGGAAAAATTGCTTTTCATGTTTAACTGGCAATGGAACAGGCGGGCTCTATAGAAAGAGATCAACGTCGCCCGTGGACAACCACGGTACAATCCGGTTGTGTTGCTGGCTTTTTACGCTGATTAACTTAACTACGCGGTATAATTTTACGGACCTTCGAGATTCTCACTCAACGAAACATAACCTAAGCGCGGATTGTGGCGCAGTTGTCCCATGGACAAGGAAGACCGGCTGCTCCGTTATCCGCTATAGATCACATACCTATGATAAATAATCCATCGTTAAGTCTATCTGTATCTAGAGCGATGTATAACACAGCCCGCTGCATTTTCGAGTAGCTAAGGGCCATTGTGTTCCGTCATAAGTACGTGAATAGGTGTTGTATCGGGTTACGGTTTGAAATTTTGTAGATTGAGTGGAGATAATGATCTTTAACACGCATTGTAAGGGACGCAGCTGTCTGGATTACGTTACAAGGGTTGAACCAATCGTCGAATTAGAGCACAATTAGTGGGCACTCTTTTAATTTCTTATATATTTACATATATAACATAATATGTAAGAAAATGATTTTTTTTCATTTGAAATTTGCTACTCAGCACTTTTGCTACCTAATAAACGAATTTAATATTGTTTTTTTAATGCTGAATGATATTAAAACGGCTTTCTTTAAAGAGTGACATAAACTTATATTAAAAGTAATATTAAAATTATTGTAAGTCGTTTCTCTGCTAGCAGGTTTGTATTAATTTTATTGTGTATAATCCAGATATGTAAGATATTTCAATATGTTAAAAATAAATGAATTCTTTGTTGACAGTGCAACAAGTTTGTTCAATTAAAGATAGAAAATTGGAGTTAAAGATCTTAAACCATACGAGTATGTAGGAGAACTGATAACTGGATAAGCGAGAGTTGAAGGGAGCACAATCTCATTCTCGCTCATAGAGGTGTCTCACTAAGCCGAGTCTCTCGCTAATGCAGGTGCATGGTTAGCGCTTCTCTCTTATGGAGGTACGCAGCAATAAGAAGTGCGTACCAGTCGCAGCAAGTGCGAGTGTAGTAAATATGCACAACACATAAGTTTTTAATGGTGTGTATACGCTATGTTCATTAGATTCCGACATATAAGTGCTTCCTAAGGGTAGGTATCAAGATGTATTGCAACAATTCATGATGAAAACCGGCAAACGTTTACATATTTTAATGATAATTATATCTAGTAAAGCAGTAAGCTTTCGTTTTATGTATCTGGAATGCATCCAAGGATGCTGCTAGTGTGCCGTGAAAAAGTTGCAAGACGGCATTGTGCCCTTAAATAATTCAACGTCTTGCGTGGCGGCGTTAGTTCTAGACAATGGCTTGGCCTTTCATTGTCTTCACACTTCTTGCTACGTACGATATATACGGGGAGATACGTTAATTATAGATACAGCATCTATTTATATTTAAAATCAATTTAAAGCCACCATTTTTGATACGAATCCAACAGCATTGGCGAGTGAGTCTTTTGTATAGTGAAGATCCTAATAAAATTAAAAATATGGTACAATTATAAGTATGGATAGAAGTTTGTTAATCTGTCACGCCAAAAGTACTAACGGATTTTAATCAAACCTTGCAATAACATAGCCCATACTTCAGATTAACACATAGGCAATGATTTATAATGATATTGTGTAAATTGGCCAAATAATAAAAAAAAGTCACGTAAGTTGACAAGTATTATATTAAAATTAATTCTTATTCTACGTAAAAATCAGGTTTAATAAAAGCTTTTTTTATTATATAGCGTACAACGGAGCAGGTGGGTCTCCAATATGACAAGAGAACACCGCCGCCCATGAACAACCGCGACAGTGTCGCACTTTTAAGGGCTTTCAATATCCTCACTTACTCTGCGAAACACTGTACAAGTACTATTGCACGCTGAAAATAAGCCCGTGGTATCACTTCGATCACTTCTGACGAGATGCCCAGTTAGAGCGTCAGCATAAGCTTCGGCTCTCCCATGGCTGAATATATGTATAACTCGCTTATAATGTTGGAACAATAATTTTTTATGTAGTATATATAAATAAAAAATGCCAGTAGCTGATCTAATTAAATTATCAAGATAATTAAATACAATTTAAACAGACGAAGACTTAAACTTTAATATTTTCCATTAATATTTTTAAATTTTAATATTTTTTAAAACAATTTCACCAACGATTATTCACCTCATCTGTACTGAGATGTCAAAGTTAACATTGTAAGTTTGTCAGGTGTATGTGCAAAAACTTTGTAATAGTCGCGTATGCCCCTAACTACAGTCCACAATGGAACAGTCGTTACAGCATGGGGTAAGTTGGCGCGACTGGTCTGACAGGTTTTTTTCGATGACGGGATGATGTTCGATAGAGTCATGCTGAGTAACCGTTTGTTTTGTTTCGCCGCATTAAGTTCATGTTTTCGAGGACACGGCGGTGCATATTACGCGCTGAATCGTTTGAAAATTATGTAAATTTTATGAAATACAAAATTAATCTATTGGTTAATATTTCAAAAGCGGACAACAAACCCGCGGCCCAGATTAGTTTTGGTTAGCCTCCTGCTAATGTCTAATATCTAAATTTTATGAAAAACCTCACATACAATTTAACTGGATGACAGATGCAGTGTTTCCAACCTTATCCTAGGTAAAATGATCTAAATGTTTGATATGAACCTTTTAAAACTGTAAATTCTATTTAAAACATTGGAAAAAATACATCTTATTTGTATTATTTAATAGTAGTAATAATGGAAACACATATTGGAACATTAGCGGTTTCCCAAAATTAACGCAAGTTTGTACGTCACTGTATTTTTTAATTCAACAAAATTTTAGTAAGTTTCCATAAATAACACTGTACACAATAAATTTGTAAAACCCTTGGTAGATCCATGCTGAAGCATATGCGGACGCGCTAATTGGGCCGGCTCGTCCGAAGTGAAACCACGGTCTCACAGAATATCTACTTATCGTGAAATGATATTTGTACTTCTATTGTGTTTCTTTGAGTGAGTGAGGATTTAATCGGCGGCGATTAAAAATGTCGCTTAAGTGGCGTAAAAAGCCGGCAACACAACTAATGCGCGGACTGTAGCACGGTTGGTGATGGGCGTCGGTGTTCTCTTATCATACAGGAGAACCACCAGCACCGTTGTCAGTTAAAAAAAAATGTCTATTTTAAAAAAATTATAATTATATTTTTATCAAATTTAACTCTCTCCAAGATTAATATATGTGTCCGTCTGTTAATCTAAGACTCATTTCGGTTTTATATATAATGTGATGTGAATTATCTTGGTTAAAATTTGTGAAACTCTATTCAACTATGTAAACTTAGTTTTAGTAAATTTTTAATGAGATTCAGAATTTATTAGGTGAGCCTCTTGCATGTTTTTTTTAAATGAAAATGGTGGCAAACGAGCAGGAGGCTCAGTAGGGTAAGCGGTCCTACGCATGGGTGTAGGACTAATGGGGTGTTGCAGGGCCCTTGCAGGGCCTTGGGTGCGTTGCCGGCCTTTAATGAATGTGTACGCTCTTTTCTTAAAAGTCTCCAAGTCGTATTAATTTGGAAAAAGCCCTGCTGGCAACTGATTCCACAGAGAGGTGGCGCGCGGCACAAAAATGCTACAGCCTACCTGTTTTTTAAGCTTAGGTTATGTATGTAATTCTATACGACAAGACTCCAAGCATGTAATAAGTGGACGCTTTTTAAATATTTTTTGGCAGTCAAGAAACGCTACCCCATGGGGGTGTATGGCGGGGGCATTAAATGAAGGAAACATGATTTCCGCTCGTTAAGCCGAGCACTTTGTGTGATGAATGTTCAGTGGCGATGACGTGCTGCGTCCGATGATGCTTGATCGATAGAAGGGTTGGCTATTAGAGTGTGAAGCGTATCGCCTCATGCTTAAACGGCAACTTACTTAACCTAAAGCTAACCTTACTCAACATAAGAGCGTTTGTAAACTCATCCGTATCCAATTAGTTAGTTAATTTTATGAAGATACGAAATATACAAAATATAAATAAATATACTACATCATGACATATAGGAACATATTCACACCGGCGAGGGAATAATCAAAATATAATAATAATTTACTCAATTTTATATTGAAGTAAATTAATTGAAATCATGTCATAAGAACTTTCTTTGTTTTTTATTTCAACAATCGAATTAGTCGAGCCTAACTGACTTTTGTGCCTAGAAATACAATTGTAGAATCATTTATGTTTAAAGATATGTAATGAAAATAAATTGCTAATTTATGTTTAAAAAGAACATATATCATAAAAATAATTGATTAATAATAAATTTACTGTCCACTAAGAAATATCCTCAAAGAGGGTATATTATTGTTAGTTAATTGAAATTTTGTTTCAACAGTTATTAAAAAACAGTTCGGGCAATATCCCCATTCCCTAACACTGGAAGCGGGGAGACAGGCCACATTCAGATGCAGCCCACCACCGGCCGCCCCACCGGCCACCATCAAGTGGCTGAGGAACGGGGTGCCAATGGATGCGGCTGACGAAATATTGCTGCTACCAAAAGTTAAACTACAGGTATCCTAAATTGTTTAAATTGCACAAAACTATCGCTAATCGTTGTAGATGGAGATAGTAACTTGTATTTTGTAATACGACCTCCTTGTAAATCATGAAAACCAATGTTTTCACCAGGATATGGCGAACTATACCTGTGTGGCAGAGAATATCGCCGGCAGAAGAGAATCAGATATGGCTGTCTTGTCTGTTTATGGTAAGTACACAACTGAGACGACAGTTATAATTAAACTAATTGGATTAAACTAAAACACATTCACAAATCCGTCTTAAGAAAATTGACATTACTCTGAGTTTTCAGGTTGGTTATATGAACTATTTAAATTCCCGTAGGCGTGTAAAATATTCTTATTTATATAATTAATGGCATAGAAATAAGAAAAATAATTTTCTCGGTGTATATTGTAATGGTTTTTCTTTCTCAATATTGGGACTGTATGTATGTTTGTTTAAAGCATAAATTATAATATATGTTATTTATATGTATATAAGACTGATTTAAAACTAAGTTCAGAGTGTGAGCATAAATTTGAATTTGTTTCTCTGATATTAAGGTTTTATTTATTGAGTAGGTATAATAATATAACTGTTTATTCTATTACAAAATTCACTAAAATTAAGTCTTAATATTCTAAATTAAGTCTAATATATTTAATCACACGAATGATAAAATATATTAAGTATTTAATTTAACATAACTTTTGCATGTATCATCATCATCATCATCATGATGATGATGATATGATATTTGCATGTATAGTTAGTTATTATTGAATATAAAATTATGAAAAGAGCACATCTGAACATTAATATTTTCCAGAAATTTACAAAAAAAATATTTTTTTCTAGTTAAGCATAGTACTCGGCAAAATTATTTTATAAATACATTTTGGGGCATAATAACTCTCGAAAGATACATAAATATTTCAATGTTAACGCTATTATATATTTATAATTCTATATTATATATTTATGAGATGTGCCCTTTTCGAAGTTATATATTCTATTGTATGTTACTTATGTGCAATATTATTTTTAAATCATAATCCGTATTCAACGTGTCTGTAACTCGTTTCACTAGTAATGGGTCAATAATATAATTGACTAACCAACTAAATAACCATGTCATTTATTATTAACAATGAGTTGTCAATGAAAAATGATTAAAGGCGTGACTTTTGAGTCCCAACGTTGAAGCCATAGAAATTGTGTCTGTTATGTCGATGTTACGGCTAGTCCATTGTCTTGTCTTCGCTGACAATGTTTTAGCAACGCCCGGATCGTTTTTAATAAGCAAACCATTGTTTGATTTTAGTTAAAGATGCATTCTATGTAATATTAAGCTGTCTTTAGTCTCCCAGTCTCTGTGGAAATTGAAGGAAACCTTTTATGCTTACTTTCATCAGATATTTTCCTTTAAACTTTAGATACTTATACAGGTATTGTATAAAACTCAATGTAAATAATATACATTGAGAAAATGTTAGTGAATATGTAACAATTATAAATCTTCCGCGGGATTTAATAACTCAATTCTTACAAGCGGTATTTTACAGTCAATGGGGCCTGGTCAGACTGGTCACCCTGGATGCCATGTCGGTGTGGCTCCCAAACTAGCGGAAGACGGAGGAGCAGGACTTGTTCAGAGCCAGCTCCGGTGAACGGAGGTGCACCATGCCGCGGCCAAGCCTCTCAGAATGATGATGACTGTCTCAAGTGTCAGAATGGTAAGGAAATAGGTTATACCGTAGACTGTTATTGAATACACATATTGCGTTAAGGCACTAGGTCTAAGATATTCGTAGTATGATCGTGGTGATAAATAGGACTTTAGTTGGAGTTCTTCAAAGGCCTACCTATACCTTATAGGCTGGCAACATACCCGTGGCGCAGCTGGAGCTAAGGTGCACGGGGTGCTGGGGCAACTTAGACGAACCTTTCTGCTCGTTTATGTATACAAAATTTAATGAAAAACTCTCCAGTCCTTCTTAAGTTACAAATGTTAATAATTACATAACCCGGCTTATTTTATGATTCCGTAAGTACCAGAGCTTTTAGTGAACGATTTTTCTAGGATCCTGGTTTCCATGGAACGCCTGGTCTACCTGCAGTGAGGAGTGTGTGAGAGTGAGACGGAGACAGTGCTCGGGATCGTGTATCGGGTCCACGATGCAGCACGCCGCGTGTGTGGATGGCCTATGTTCTTCTGGCATGCGTGAGTTTTCAATCTTTCAAAGAACCAAAGGTATAGGTACAGTCAACTGAGTAATGGAATTTAAATGTGTACACAGGTAAAGTTGACTTGTAGGATCTACTTGGTGCACATACTTCAAGTGTACTTGAAGTATTTTTAGTGGTACTTATATTCAATTACGGATGCACACTGACTACAAGAGAATCTCAAGTATGGCGCAAGAATTATCTTGCAATTAATTTAAAACTCTATAATCGGAAAGCTTTAAAAATAGTTCATTTTTTTCTTTATCAGCCTATTAAGTCCACTGCTGGACATAGGCCTCCCCAAATGGGAGGTGTAATAATAATAATAATAATATTAATAATAATTTATTATTTGCACGATATTTGTCATTGGAAATTATTTTTTTAATTTCGTAAATTTGTCCTAACTTACTCAGACTTATTAAGTTTGTCATTTAATTAAAATTGTAATTATATAATATTTTATAAACTCATATAACTATTTAATTTTAAATAAGTAGGTTAATCTGACAAAAAGAGGATTTTATTCTTTAGTTTTTGTTATTTTTTTTTATTTTTAATAATTTTTGTAAATTATTATTATGTACTAAAATCTAGAACAGCTGAAGCAGAAAATAAACTAGTGTATTATATATATTAGATATATTTACATACAAATAGATGTTATCTTATTATATATAACTTATTTTTTTTTAATTTTCATCATAAACCTTTTATCTACTACACATATATACTTCTGGCGATAAAACCTTGCATAATGTTTTAAATAATGAATAATGTATGTGAAGCGAAGATTTCACGCGTTCGACGTTCATGGGAAATAGAAAGGAATTTCAAGAAGAACTTAAGATTTTATTTCTCCGTATAATAAGCAATTAGAGCTGGTGCAAAAAGCCGAACGCCATTAACGCTGTTTTAATTACACTACAGATTCTCTTTATTTATTGGTTCCAATATGAGGCACTTTTTTAGCTTCAGTCGTTACAGTTCAAAAAATTAATTGAAAACAGCATCGCTGGGAACATTTATTGCTTGCAACTAATGAACTAACCAATTCAATGTAAACAAAATAAATTAGGATGAACTGAGAGCCTCGTAGCTAGTGGTTTAATAGGTCTTCCGTGAAGCGAGAGGCATCGGGTTCGAATCCCGGTGGTCCGGACAATTATTATAATTTAATTTTTAATTGATTCGGTTTCTGGAAGAACTTGACAGTGGCCGGTTGAGTGTCTTACCACTGTCACACCCGTGGGAGAGCCATGCTGATGCATATACTACCGCACTAATTGAGCCGCCTCGTCCATTCCTTCCAGAGACTGAATAAATTATATTATAATTATTGTACGGACCGGGATATGAACCTCACACCTCTCGCTTCATGGTACACTTTTAGAACAATTAAGCTACGAGGCTCTCAAATATGTATAATTTTGCAGATTTGTACAAGAATAACTTGACGATGTATGTGGGCATTGGGATCACAATCGCGATGCTGTGCGCCGGATGTGTGATTCTCTACGTCTGGTGCAAGTACAGGTCTCGACCGGGCTACACTGCCGCCAGAACTGGTAACTCTACCAATTATTTATTAAAACCTACAGTCCGCACTTAATCTTATTAATTATCATACAAAAGTATGTGTAAGCGGCTGTCCAGTAATCATGTGATCTTTAATTTAGAATTTTTTAACCGTTTAATTTTTTCGTGATATGTGGCGAGAAAACCCCATTCAACATTATGTGTTTTTTAATATCTACAAAGAATTTTCAAATGTTTCGAATATTATTTTTAAATACAGGTAAAAATATTGTATTTGGATATTAAAGATAATTGACGAAAACATACATGAGTAATCTAGCTAGACCTGTAATTTAACACGCGAGGGACTTGTATTATTTTGTGATTTGTCAAACGTCTTCCCCCCCGCTTTCAAATCTCACGCGATATTATTAGTTATATAATAATAATATATTATATACTCACGAATAACGTAGCTTTCTATTGGTGAAATAATTTTCAAGATCGGTTCAGTAGATCCAGAGATTAACTCATACGACGTCACAAAAACAGAAAATTTAGCTATCTATTTATAATATTAGTGTATAGGAGCGTTTCTGTAAACAATCTGTAAATTAAATTTAAAATCGTACATATTGATATGTGATCCTATGTAAAATGAAATTAATAATTAACAAAACGTTCAATAATTAAATTACTTAATTAGGTCTGCCTAAAACCTACTCCCGCGACAAGGGAAACACTGGGCCAGACTTAACCCGAACCTGCAACGAGTACTGGATGCAGAGGCCTGACAACAATCAATACGACATGCCACAGATGAGGGACAGGTAATACTAGTACTAAATTGCCAACCGGGACCCCTGCTGGTAATAGACCACCGCCGCCACTGGACAGCCGCGTGTATGCATTGTGGTTGTCTTATAAGCTTTTTTCTATACCAATATGGATATCAAATGGCTTGTTCAGTTATGCGTCACCGTTCGGTAACCGCACACACCACTCCAGCAACCACTACGAGATGAAGCCATACAGCCCCTCCGGTGACTCAGCCTCGAGTTGTTATACAAACTGTGAGTAAAGACTATAGACTATAGATTACTTACTTCTACTATACTTACTTTTGACACCTGGCGACGCAACAATACGTAAATTGTCATGTCAGTGACGTTTCATCAATTGAAATAAATAAATGTCTGTTTGTAATGTTAAAATAAGCGCTTACATGTATGTGTCTGTATTTTTTTTACAAATTTTCTGTCCGTTTGTTCCGGCTAATTTCCGGAACGGCTGGAGAGATTTGAACGGGATTTTTACTAAAAGATAACGGATGGAATAAAGTGTAACTTAAGTTAATAATACTTTGTTTTGGAATTAGAAACGTACAACTTATGTTGAGCTCTCTTTCTTATTTTTGTCCATGTTAAATAGGTAAATTAGCAATTATCTAAGAATAAACTTCACCCCACTTGTAATCTTTCCATATATTATCAAGACGTGTACATCGTTTCGCAACAGTAAAAGCACGTCAGCCAGACAGTGACATAATATTTAAGACATTGCTTCAAGATAAGCAATGGTAACAGAAGCTAAATATCGTTTCTTTGTTTGAAGAGTCCTTTATATTGTTATATATATTCTTAATACATTTAAGCTACAAAAATCATTTATTTTCTATAGGATTTAACAATTATTTAACAATTGACGTAAACTATTTATGAGACAACAACTGTTGACGTCAAAAAAATAGTTTAATTATAATTAAGTTTACATTTGAAAGTAACTTCTATCCTTGACACATCAAAGTCCGAATTTAATCTAAAGCAGTATTATGTTAAGACTACAATTTATAATACGAGTACGGCTTTTCAGGAGTTAATTTGAGTTGAATGTTTCAAGCTCGAACGATGACGTCACGATCCAGCGAGTGCTCGTCGCAGCTGGCCGAGCTGGTGACGTCATCGCCCTCGATGTCAAAGGTCGATGTAGCTGTCACCTTGCCCCCTCACAGCGTGGAGAGTTACAGGGACAAGATATGCTTGACTATAGTTAAATAGGACTTCTATAAGCCTCTACATGCTTCTAACGAACCAGAGCAGCGTTCCCCGAATTATTACAGCCACGGACCCCCTAGGAATACAGTTTTCACGGACCCCGTAGCAAAATAAACAGCAAAAAATCAGATTATGTATTTATTTTAGTTAATATTAGAATTTATTTATGATCCAGAGATCCAATCCTCGGAGGTCCGCGCGTCACAGGTTTGAAACTAGAGAATTCAGTGGGCTTTGTATCGCCTTATTACTTGTGTAAAATCTGTAAAACCAATCGTCTACTTTATATGTTTTAGACATTGAAACTTAATTGTTTTGTAATTCAACAATTTAATTAATAATTTCGGAGTGTGGCGCGGTTGATGATGGGCGACGGTTTTCTCTTGCTATATAGGAGACCCACCTGCTCCGTTGTCCGCTATACTATAAAAAACCAAATAACCAGTTTAACAGTCAAATGATATCTTACGTCTCGTATGTAATAGACAAATACAGTTAATGATAATAATATAGTGATTATACAATATTTTTTAAATAGTAGCGGACAACGGAACAGGTGGGTCTCCTATATGGTAAGAGAAAACTGTCGCCCATCATCAACCGCGTCACGCGTCTCCGATATCCTCACTCACTCTGCCAAACACATTACTAGTACCGTTTCACTCTGAGTATTCTGTGAGCCCGTGGTGTCTCTTCGTACGGACGGGCCCAATTAGAGCTTATACTTCAGCATAGCTCTCCCACAGGTGTTGGCAGTATTAAGACACTCGCCCGGCCACTGTCAAGTCATTCCGAATAATTTAAATTATAATTTATAATTTTCCGGACCGGTTTCGAACCCGATACCTCTCGTTTTATGATAGACCTATTAAAACAGTGATAATTTCAAGAAACTGCACACAGTGTGCAAAGTTTTATTAAAATCGGTTTGCTAGTTAAGAAGTCAATTGCAGACAGACAACTTGACACGAACTTTCTATTTATTAAGATAACTAGCTGACCCGGCGAACTTTGTTCCGCCTTAAAGGCAATAAATAAGCATTAACGGCCATTTTGGAAAAATTAGTCTAAAATTGGTGAAAAGGCGAAGAAAATATTTTATATCCCCTTTTCGGGTTTTTGATGTTCAAAAACAGTTCTGTTTCTAATTGTTTAATAATTTAAGTCATATAAGGCATTTTTTGTGGTTTTTGTTTCAAAAGAACTGACTTCTTATAATGTATTTAGTATTTTAATGTTTTCGTATGTAAGATGTCCCAAACTTAAAACAAGATTGAATTAAATAGTTTTTTTTGATAGAGAATTTTTTTAAGGATTGCCAACACTTGTAGAAATGACCATAATTCAAATCTTGCGTTAATTTTGAGACACCTACATTGACTCGGTATTAATTTATTGTTAGATAATTATTTTGTAAGTTTATGTTATAGCATTTCTTTAGTATTTAATTTTTTTTATAATATAAAGGACAACAGGGCAGGTGGGTCTCCTATATGGTAAGAGAACACCGCCGTCCATGGACAACCGCGCCACAGTCCGCGCTTTGGTTGTATTGCCGGCTTTTTACGCCACTTAAATCATTGGTTATTCTTAAACAATGTTTAGAAGTTAGAGCAGCTGTAACAACGAAATATTTTTAAAACATCGCCTAAAATTCTAGTTTTTTTTTTAAGCAGCTAACACAGCGGTCCGGCATTGTACGTGCGTGGTACTACAGCTCGAAATATTAACTGACTTTCAATAACAATAAAAAAGTTATGCCTTGCAGTACTGCCTAACCAACAAAGCCAACCCGCATATGTGTAGCATACTTATATTTGCAAACCACCCTAAACGACCTACTTTAATATCGAAAAATACGTGATCAAACTTATGTTAGTGCTAATGTAATGCTCTCCGCAGACAGTGTTTTGAGATAGAAAGATCTGTAAGAACGTCTCTACGGAGGGCTGAGTATTAAATAAACTGTTCCCTGTAGTGCTTTGTAAATAAATGTATTTAAAACTGTGATATTTTGTAAAAAAATAAATGTGTACAAATATAATTTTTAGTTTTTTTTATAAACCATTCCAAACCAATAATCCTACAAACTATTCTTAAGATCGTGGCAACTAAGTGGTGTAATAATGAAGCGAGAGATACCGGGTTCGAATCCCGGTCCGAACAATTATAATTAAATTTATAATTTATTCGGTATTTGGAAGGGTTTATCAGTGGCTAGGCGAGTGTCTTAGCACTATCGCATCTGTGAGAAAGCCACGCTGAAGCATATGTTGACGCAAAAATTTGCCTGAAATGATACCACGGACTTACAAAATACTTAGTCTGAAACAGCAGTTACCTATACTGTGCTTTGTTAAGTGACGGAAGATATTGGAGGCTCTTGAAAATAGGCCGCTTAGGCGCTCGAGGAACCGACAACCGATGGGGAAGAAAGGTTCTCGAGTGGCGACCGCGTACCGGAAAACGCAGAGTGGGACGTCCCG
>DWCF01003990.1:0-17818 GCA_018230265.1 Delias oraia
CTCTTTTTTTATGCAAACGGTGGCAAACGAACGACAGGTTAAGGATAATCGGTAATACGCCCGTGGACACATCTAGCTCGTTACGTCGCCGACCTTTTAGAGACAGCTATGCTCTTTTTTTATAGATCCCAAGTCTTCTCTTTATTGCTTTGGAAATACCTCTACAGGAAGCTAATTCCACAGAGTTGTGCTGCGCGGAAAAAATGCCTTGACTTAGATAAAGTCGTAAAAACCAGACCTTATTTTAATATATGAACAGATTATCAACAAGATGTACCTTGACATCTCCAAACATCTCGACCAAGTCGTGGGAGCCACTGCCCAACGCGAGGTGGTATAATATATCTTGGTCCATGAGTTCAATGTTAGGGTTACGGAGGCGAACGGAGCCATCGGGGTACCTGCAAAATTATAAATTAAACATATTTCTTACACTATAGACATAATTAGAATCAAACTATCGGGATAGGAGCGAATACAACTTTTATCAACACAAAAAATATAAACATATTTTGCAGTTGATAACAACAACATATAACATAACAGATAGGTGATATTATTAATTGCAGTGTTTTGATCAAGTTGCTTATGCAATTCATTATAATTATAAAATATCGTATTTAATTTAGGCGGGTATTGCCTTTTTTAATAACCTAACAGCATGGACACTGTCGATCTCTGGGTCGTTTTGAGGAGATTTTTCTTGGTCGTAAATTTTTCGATGGGGTTCATGAATTGTGTTTTGGTAGGTCTCATTTCCATTTTTTTCATCGATTTCTTTTTTGCCATATTCTACAGTCACACCATTTAGAGGCATCTTGTGTTGGAGCTGGAAAAAAACTTTACATAATAATCATAAAATTTAGTATATGGAAATTTTAGTTTAAAATGGCGAGTGCAAAATACGATAAAATATTAAATACGCAATACACTTCGATATTCATTTATAATTTAAATATATACAATTTAAAATAAATACATCGAGAAATTTACACAATAAATTAAGAATTTTGTTCATATTTAAACTTGGAGACATAATTAATAATAAAAATATTAAATTTAATATTTTCTTTTAATAGGAATATAATTTTAGTACTTACTTGTTTTCCTTAGCACGTCAACAATATCATACACAAAACCGACGTGTAGTTACGAGAGCACAATAAGAAATGTGGTTGAACAGCTAGCATATAGCCGTGACTGAGTTAATACAACAGTCATTAGTATTATTCATTGCCACTTCTACATTGCAATTTGCTAACCTATCTTACAGCTACGCAGACACGTTAACAGCTGTCTGTTTTTTCATCTTGTATTCCATACATATTTATTACGACATGTGATTTTATTCGTCATACCGCATTAAGCAATTTTATCGACCTTAAGTATGTTTCAATAAAAAAATTATACTTATATCGGAAACATTTTAAGATAAAAAGCTTTTTACCTACAATTTAGAAACGGGTATCAAAATTAACAAATCGCTTAATTACTGGTAAATCACTATTAAATACGATCGAAAGGAAAAAAAATATTAAACGAAAAATTTTGGTAGGTAAATATTTGGTAGGTACTTATTATGTTTATTTTGTTCAAACTCTAAAGTTTATAATAATTACTTCTGCATAGTTAATTTTGCTTGCTATGTCAATGTCTATGCTGACTTGTTCCGATTCGAATAAATCGATTATGCAGCTACGAAGACTCTCTTTGAATAGTAAAACCAAATGCCTTTCTTATCACCACTTACCTATTTCTTATGAGTCAAAAAGCTATTCTTTTTGTTTCGCTTATTCTATTAATTGTCTTCATATAATTATTAACTAAGTACTTACCTACATGATGAAAACTAGGTTAGAAATGAGGTCAAGTTAAGTTCACCTAGATTTCAGTCATAATAGTTTAGATTTCCTATTGTTTTAAATATCATAAATGAACGTGATGACTGTTCAATGATGAATATCCGCATAAATTTTTATCTTTACTCTAGTAGGTATAACTGAACATAAGTAAATCAGTAACGAATATATATCTATATATACCTACCTGCCTAACTTACAATTTGTTTTGTATATTTATTGATATAATTTGTCATGCATTATTAAAAGAATTATATTGTCAAATTCATCAATTTATTTCAGAAATTAACACAATTAAGTAATTATACCTATATTAATCATTTTCCTCTAATGACGTAACGATCAATCTGATCTAGAATTTCATGCGAACAAACTGAAATACTCACTCATCGCGAAGCTCATCTGTATCGAAGGACATAGTTGTTAATAATCACTACACTATATTGTAAGATAATTATCTAACTGACGGCGGATCGATGGACGCGGAAACTACTGGTGTGCGGCTTACGGCGGGGAGACGGGCTACGAGCTTGGGCGCGGACTAGGCGAGACTTGCGCAGAGCATGTTAAGTTTTCGACCACGTTTAGCACCGAGTCGAAGACGGAGACACCAAAGACTATTATTTCACGTCCGCTGAACGCTTTAAGCCTTTGAAATGCGAGTTTAATTCGTTATCATATAAAACGAATAATTTACAATCGAGATTTGGGAGTAACAATACATTTTACTTATTTTTAAACATATAAACAGTTGTTTAATATGTAGATTGTGCATATTCATTTACAGGATGAATATGTGAAAATAAAATATTTCATTTCAAATATTAGATCGGTATTCTATTTAAGAGAAATAATTGAATCGATGTTCAAATATACTTAGTGTGAAATTAAATTAAAACTATTTTATTTTGAAAATAAACGACAAAATACGTATCAATGCGCAAAACTTTATTAAATCCATATATCCACATATACACAGGAATCCAAATATTTATCCTATAATATAGGTTAAAGCGAAACAATTGTTTAGCTAACAAAATACAAATCAGCTTATAACAAACTGTAAAGCACTTAAAATGAACTGACTTAAGCAGAATCTAACACACATACAAATCAAATAAAAATGTATTATTATAAATTATAATTATTCATTTTGTATTTGATGAACAAAGCAGCTATGATTAATTAGTGAAAAATTAAAGACACGACTAGCATTTTTAACGTATGTATATATAATATAGGAGAAAAATAAACTCGTTACGGGAAATACTAATTAATATTTACTAAAATAATGAATTACTTACATTTTGGAATTATACAAAACCAAATAAGGCTTTCGATTCACTACACAAACTGAAATGAATAGATGGTTTTTAATTAACGAACTAAAATAATAGTACTTAATTCGGTAAATAATAACTTAAACAGATCACCAATAAGTTGATTAAGCAATTTATACGTATAACATCACGATTGAAATCTCTATTGCCGCCAATCCGCATCGATTAAAATACTCAGCTTATGTCACGTAAATAAAACTTATAAAAAACTAAACAAATAAAATATCAGCTATGAACGCGAATTATTATTGTTATATACATTATAGCATTCTATTACTTAAATGAAAGTAGCCTCATGTTATTTTCTACATTAACTGGGGGTACAACTAGTTTCCAACAGACAGAAAACTCTTATAACAAACACTTAAAAATATTTTTGTTTCAGATAGAACGCTACAAAAACAAGCTACAACTTTAGCAGCTACTAAATTGGAAGTTAACTAGTATGTTCAGGAATTTAGGAAGACTTTCCATCAGATAACACCACTAACTCCAGTAACTTAGGGTTTAAATGAACTGGCAATAAAATTAGAATACCACGTTCTCGATTGAAACTATGGACTGGTACCAACGTGTTATGCCCATATTGATGAAAAATATTACGTAGACTGAATATACCATTCAGTTAAATCCTAACACTGAACTGTATTCTTTATCGGCAAGTTATAACTAGCCTTAATTACTACTGTTGACCTCCATTAAGTTTAATAATTTCGTAAGCAGAGTATTGTGATAACAGTGCCTATACTAAGACAGAAATGCTAAAAATCAATATAAGTAGTTTTTTCTAGGGAATACAGCATGTGGCTCTTTGTAATTAGGGTCCGGTTGATTGCGATAGCGTCGGGCGAACCATACGGCGAACAACTGAAAATTAAAATAATATATCAACATTAGTTATGCACTATCAAAATATTAAAAATCTACATGTTAACAAAACACTTTATGCGTAAATGTTAAAAACTGATGTTATTGTGACTAATCTTATATTATTTGGAACGAAAAAACTATATTTAGATATCATTATCTCATATTCAAGAACTCTAATCATGAACGACAAATGATACTACAATCTTATCATATATTTACTCAATGAATGAATTACGCACATCGTCATTTATCTATAGTCGGCTATATGAGCATTATTTCTAGTCTAAAAACCATAAACAATTTAATGCTTTTTACTCGTTGAAAGCGCGTGTAATAAACCTATTTTTTAGAACGTTACAATCATATCTAGTCAATGTAAAACATTTAATTTAAAATATAGATATTCAAATAATTAGCGTGCACTTTACATTTAATTTAATATAATTTGTAAGCAATCGCCATTTTTTATGTAGCAACATTTAAAACGTGCAGTGCATATAACACAGACCTCTATGCCAATACTACTAAATACGAATTGAATTAGTTTAGCTCTAAGCTCTTATTTGCTCTTAAGCGTAAGTGCAAATAAGTAACAAAATGATAAGCCAAAGCCGTGCGATTTTATTTTAAACTAATATTAAAGAGTAAATAAAGTTTGTGTATTTGTGGATCTGAATATAGATCCAGATCCACGAATACACCGAATCGATCTTGAAAATTATTTTCCCAATAGAAAGCTATATTAATTGTGAGTCATAGACTATATAATATTACCCTGATAAATAGGGTTTTAGGGTGGTAGTGGGATTTTCAAAGTTGAATAAAACGGTCGAACGATATTTCTGACGAACGCTGCTTTAACCATGAAAGGTTACATGATTCGAGTTATAGACCTTGGTTATTACCTATAAAAAAGTTCTCAAGACCACATAAAGTTTCCTATTTATATGGCAAAACAACGTTTGCCGGATCAGTTGGTATTAAACAAAGCAAAAGAACAAAGATGCATGCACAATAGTGTTATGTTACACGAAACCATTCCACCTTCACTTAGTCCACAAAGCATTCATAGAAATGCGCTAGGATTAGCACGTGGGTCCTTCTGGTTGCGATATCTTACTGTCAACCACACACCCAGAAACTGGAAACCATCACTCTGTTAGTATATCTTAGTAAAAATGAAAGATTATTGTTAGTCACAAAAAAAAATGTCTTTTTACATACACATAAATAACTTATCTTTACATTCATTGATTACTTTACGGCGTTACTCAATCGAATACTCATATAATTGTGCTTAGCAATCAACAAACACAAAATCAAGATGTAATGAATCAAACACATGATCACTTATAAACGTCATTTAGTCTGTTTACAGACTCTTAACCAACGCCCTTCAAATTTAGGTCCTTGGGTCCAAAGTACAGATAGTACAGATTGACAACATGCGGGTGTGTTTAGAAAATTTGTTATTGATATAAATATTTTTTTCAATTCCTAACGAGAAAATTTATTATATTAGTCAATGTGCTTTTTCATACTTTTTTGAAAAAAATTATTATCTACAATGTAAAAAATTAAACAGTTAGTTAATATATGATCAAATTAAAGGCAGTTTTCCGTCAAAGTAGTTTTCAATACCGAACACAATACTGCCCAAAACATAGTCGCTACTAAACATCAGCGTGTTAATGTATCCTCAATATATACCACTAAATAATACACATATTACTTTTTCATTTGTACACTTAATAAAGCATTTATCGGTTGCTTTTACCGCACTGCAGTTCGCGCATTGGTTGTGTTGACCACTTAATTTGCCGTTTGGTTTTACAAATGTGTAAGGGCCGATATCCTCACTCAGTCAGCGAAACACAGTAGCGGTACCATTTCAAGTATAACAATCATTTCCCGCTGAGTATTCTGTGAGCCCGTGATATCACCTCGGACGAGCCGGCTCAATTAGTGCGCTAACATTTGCTTCAGCATGGCTCCCCCACGGGTGCGACGATATTAAGGCACTCTGCTACTGTCAAGCTCTTCCGGAGACCGAGTAAATTATCAATTAAATTATTATTGTCCGGACCGGGATTCGAAACTGATACCTTTCGCTCCATGGTAGACTTATAACGCTTATCATGTAAATCTTCTATAAGTTAATTTTATAAATAAATATTACATGATTATAAGGCTGGTTAGAATCAATTTTAGTATCTAATCAACATTTTATATTTATATGAAATTAAAATATTAAAGAGAATCAATACTACCTCAGTAAAACTGAAGAACAATCCAATGCCACCGCAAAGTTTAAATGCCTTATCTATTGTTTCCTTCAATTTCTCCATACAAGGTTTACATTTACAGGCATCAGTTACAGGCATATCCCTACAACAAATATTCTGAAACAAAGAAGTGGCCAGGTTATGGTTCGAGTAAGATCCTGTATATGTATATTAAGATTAATACTACATAAGATCGTATCAGATCACTCTATATATAACTTCACTAAGGTTGACTTTTCTTATTTTACAGTTAAAATTTAGAGTATATGGAGTAAATATAGTGTTATACATAAAAAAAGTTGGCATCTTTGGGGGAGGCCTATGTCCAGTAGTGGACTTGAATAGGCTGATGATGATGATGATATAAAAAACATATAATTTATATCTGTACAGGTCTTTCTTTTCAAAATACTTCTTCTTACACTCTAGCTAATAACAACTTGTAAAAAATCTAATTGAGAAACAAAATCTAAATGTTCATTTTAAATGCGAAATTTAAAGTTTTCGTTTTATTTACATTTCATTCATCAGTATTTATTCATGATCTAATCAGATATTTATTTGGTTTATTTAAAAGCACTGAGGCTACTTATTAATATTATTTAACAGTTCCCTGTAGCAGCTGGTATTAAATAAAGTAAAACCTTACATCAAGCGCAGCACATGAAGGATAATCCAGAGTGGAATTAGGTGCAACAGATCGGCTCTTAAAGCTACAGCATTGGAACCTCTTTTGTACTTGCTCCTTCATATCTAGGTCAACTGTATTCCATCCCTTTAATTATACTTATGAGTTACTATCTTTTGTTATATAAGAAAAATAACATTTGAATTTAATATAATCTGAATAAAGTTACATATGTATATCTACATATTAATTAAAATCTTGTATACATATTGATAAATTAAGTAATTTGTTAAAATTTTACCTGTTGTGCAAGCATCTCTTGCTGATCCGAATTCACTCCAAGGCAAGCACAAGCAATTGAAAACTGCACCAGGAATAAAAGGAACAATATAACCATGTACTGTTGTGCTGTCAGAAAATTTAGTTATAAAATAATGCATTTTTCAACCAACTTATTTATTGACAAATTCTAATAAAACCAACAGATATCCTACTCAACAGATATAGCGGACAACAGAGCAGGTCTGGCACCTATGTGTTAAACGAATATCGCCGCCCATCAACACCATGGCGCGGTTGTCTTGCATCTGATATCTAGACTCAATCTGTGACATTACAAGTGCTGTTTCATGCTGTATTCATGAGTATTCTGTGAGCCTTTAGTATCACTTCGGACGTGCTGGCCCAATTTGTGCCTCAGCATATGCTTCAGCACGGCTCCCATTAATAATATTTGTTTAAAACCTTTAATATTACGATTTGTTAATTTCTTTACTATGTCAGTTTTCCATAAATATATATTTTTTTGTATAAATTGGCAGAAATAATGTATGGAAAGTTTATCACATGAGGAAGTATGCCTTTCTTGAAACCAAAAGGATACAAAGAATAACATGACTTGATGATGTTTTACAGCACCTGCTAGGCCTAGTATTGATATTAATATTAGTAAAATCCCACATGCCATTATCCCCCCAACTATTGGCAGAGTGGTTATCGCAGAAGCCTGTCCATAGACGGCTACTGATATAAGAATAGAGGCCACAACCTGTTGAAAGGAAAATTATATTTAGTAATGTTTATGGCTATAACTTAAATATATAAGGTAATAATTGTAAAATACATTCATCACAAATTCTTACCACATAAAGTATGTTTAACGTTATAAGAGCATTTTTTGAGCACGTAAACCCACCACACATCTTGAACTTTACTTTCAGCTGCACAATAACTTTTACTTCTATAATTTTTCGTCTTTTTATAATATACTAGTTTTACTAAGCTGTACTACAAATAATTTTCAATTTATTTGGAGTACATTAGACAATTAATACGTAAATAAAAATTAATTAAAATTGTAGAAAGGAAATTCCATATATAGAAAGGTCTTTAGGTAAAAGCAATAGAGTGAAGTGCATTTTTTAAAATTTTATCAGATTTAAAATATAGAAAGTATATATTACAATTAAAATAAGTGATAATAAAAAAATAATAAAATATATAGTGATATATTAGAAAATAAACATTATATAATCAACTAACATATATTAAATTAACTAAAATGTTTTTGATCAATTTATAAAATTAAAAATCAGTCAATTTCTTCTAATAAAGCAACATTTTAATTGTACAACCACAGTATCTCAACAGCAATGTTGAATCATTTGTCAATATATATCAGCGCATTAACACTATTTGATTAATATATTTAAATAGTTTTAAAATTTAAATTACTTAGTTACAAGTGTATTATAAATTAAAACACTACATGTAAATAAGAGTTACAATTGACTTATAGAAATAACATTAGCACTTATCAGTGACAAATGACAATCTAATGTTGAGAAGTCAATGCCTACGTCATCCATAATACGTTATTTATTAATCTATATGCAATGGTAAATTATGATTAAACAACGCATGAGATATATTATGTTCTCTCAAGCGGCGAATCAATCTTTACATATTGTTAAACTGACAATTTCTTTATTTAC
Organism: Delias oraia; assembly: GCA_018230265.1. Taxonomy (NCBI): domain Eukaryota; kingdom Metazoa; phylum Arthropoda; class Insecta; order Lepidoptera; family Pieridae; genus Delias; species Delias oraia. The sequence goes on from DWCF01003990.1 coordinate 8,977, forward strand.
TTTTGCTTATCTTTACTTCAAAAGTTTGACTACAGTTCCTACACTGATACAAGTTGTACACCTTACTTATGCAAATAAGATAATATTTATATGTTTAAAGCGTCATCACTAAAAATCACATGTTCCTAAATCCTAATAAACATTACCCTACTTCTTTTTCTTTTAGCAGAAGATATACAAATGACTCAACCATTTGGTGTGTAAGACAAGATATTTGATGGTTTTTGTGTTTTGACCATGCTTGTTGATAACTTGATTAAAAACCACTTTGCATCTCAGTTTATAGACGTAAATACCAATATGCATAATGGTATTTATGACTAAAATTAACACGTAAACCTTACTATTGTGTACTTGATATAATAACATGATTATATACTTATGACAACAAATAACTCTGCAATAAAATAAATTATAATCAAATCAAAATAGATAATAAATATTTGATAATCAATTTTCTAAAATCATCTAAAGATTAAAGTGTTCTTTTAGTTTTAGTCTCAGTAATGCTAAACCTTATTTTAAAATTGTTTTATGACTCTGGATACTAGCTTTTTGGTTTCCATTTTATTACAAAGTATGAATATTTTAATTGTGGTTGATAGGGATTTTTGAATAAATCACAATTAGTACAAAAAAAACATTATTGAAACAAAAATAGGTAATATACATGTATATTTAGGTAAAGACATTATTTTTTGAGTTCATATTATTATTATACAATAATTTGTTTTCTCAATGGTTTCTCACAAAGTCATAACATGATTTTGTCCCAATGAGACTGCGGGAGAGCCATGCTGAAGTATACGCTGAGATACTTATTGGGTCGGCTTCTCCGAAGTGATACCACGGGCTCACAGAATACTCAGCGTGAAACGGTACTTGTATTGTTTTTTTTTGAAATGACTAACCGCTGTCGGCATAAGGCCTCTACAGCTTTTGTATTGTATTTCGCAGAGTGAGTTAGTATATCAGATGCCCTTACAAACGCCGTTTGAGCCACGTAAAAAACCGGCAACACAACCAATGCGCAGATTATGGCGCGGTTGCTTATAGGCAGTGGTGTTCTCTTTCCATATAATAGGAGAACCACCTGCTCCGTTGTCTGCTAAAGAATAAAAAGAAAAGCGCTCAAAACTGAAATTACTCCTTCAATCATTCTAACGTCACACAAAATATAATATTTATACAGAATAATTACTTTTTTTCATGGTACGCTCACTATGATCCGTCCATAAGCGTTATCATATTTAGTGCTTAGTTGAACGCACTCTAGTAATACCTAATGACATTATTTTTAATGTTAACTGTCAGTCATGCAACAGTAAAAATTCATAACTTGTAATGACGCGTCATGTGTTTCTAATTGTTTGCTTCTTTATTCATTTATTATTTTAAAATATTTTTCATTCTTTACATTGTGTGAATCTGTAGGTTACCATTCTTCCTAGTCTGAATATTCAATACTATTGAATCATCAATAATGTCTGATGAAGAAAATAAAACTATTTGGTGCGGAAATTTAGCAACACAAGTGACCGAGGAAATCTTGTATGAATTGTTTTTGCAGGTATTGTGTAACTACCAATTGTTTAGAAAATTATGAGATTATGTATTAACGAAAATAATTACTTAGATCATTTCTTTCAGGCAGGTCCACTTGCAAAAGTAAAATTAGTTAAGGATAGAGATGGACGACAAAGAAATTACGCTTTTATTACATACAGACATGAAGTGTCTGTGCCTTATGCCTTGAATTTATTTAGAGGTACAGCTCTTTATAATAAAGCATTAACACTGCATAGTAGAGGCTATATGGTTCAACTTCCACCACCCATTCGTGCATATGGTGAAGAAAGACCTCTTGAAATTCATGAACCAAATATCATTCAGCAATTTTCTACCATGGCTGAAAACATAAAAGATGATAGTCAAAGGTCTATGCCAATATTATTTAGAAATGAAAAGAACCATGAGCTTGTCAAGGCTAGTTTACAAGGCAATTGGCTACATAGATATTGCCCTTATGATGCAAAGGACAACAAACCGCATAGACGTGATAACTATAGACATAAAGAAAGTCATAAAAAGAACTCTAGCCGCTGGAGGGATAGGAAAAGATCACAAAATTACAGAAGAGATTAACATTATTATTAAAAATCAAAATAGGACATTTTTGTTTTATGAAGCAATTAGACAAATGTAATACTTATCATATTTGATATTTTTATTTAATATTAAAGAAACTGTCAGCAACAGTTATTTTTACATGTAGTAATTTAATAGATGTTTTTAAAGGTTCACCAGTGTCCATTTAATATATAGCCAACTTCAATAAGAAATCCCTTGAATTCCTCCTGCAAAATACCTAATTATTATTCAATTTCTATATGTATACTTGACACAAAGTTTCTTAGAAGTAAAACCACATCCATATAGAATTGTTGTATATAAAACCCATGTTTTTAAATTAGTAACTTTATTAAAAAATACATTTAAATACCCATAATTTTAACCTAATAATATAGTGTAAGTAGAAGTTACTTACAATTTTTGTCTCATATTTGTAGACAACATAGCCTATAATTTCTGAAATAAAAACGAGGGAAAGTATATAAAAGACAAGTGAAATAATTTTTTCATCCATGTCAAACGTTTTAGAATGCAAAATTTTGTATATCAAGTATGTTCCAAATATGCCACGCAGTCCTATAAATAAAATCAAATATATTATCTCCACTACATAGTAAATTATTGTTCCTTCATGCCCTTCAGACCTTAAGAACCTGGAAATTTAAATAAGACTAGCTATATTTACTTTGTAGGTTTATTAGTTTACGATATTGAACCCAAAATGCAAGGCTTAATTTCAGTGTTTTTAAATATTCCTTATTTCAAAAAGTATTACCATCTAGTTTGTAGTAGTGGATTAGTTATTTCCATTAATGCCAATGTACAAGGAAATGTACAGCCAGTATAGTCTTTTCCCATATATATATTTATGGCTATTAAAGCACTCAGGTGGTGAATCAGCATCACATAGCTATCAGTCCAATATATGATACACCAAAGTAGGTCAAACGCAAAATAGCCCCAAGACCAAACCATCACTGCATAATGCGCCGTGGTAATTTTGCCTGTTTGAATATAAGGAGAAAATATTTAGAGTTAATGTATCGCTTGGATATTACATTTGATATCAATTATGCGAGATGCAAGCACGACAAGAAGACACGACATAACTATTTATTTATTTAAGAAGTGTATGTTCAAAAAAATAATAATATAAATAATGTAGAATAAACAATACAAACCCTGCTAGATAGGCTACTTACTGGTAAGTCGTTTCTGGGTAAGATTAAATACGCCGCACTGCCAGAGACCTGCTGCAGTAGCCACGCTGCCATGAACAAGAGTTATTGCTCTAGAATACCATTCAGGACTTTTTCTTGGAATTTTTGCCGCGCAATATACGTAAGACCAACTCCAGCACAAAAAGGACGCTAATTTTACAAGGGATGCTGTGGATAATTCCGGCCGAATAGCCATTTTTAATGGGGGTTTCCTAAATACTTACATATTTTTACAACATTTTTAAAACAAAGTTATGTGTAGCAAAATCTATGGCGTTATTTTGTCAAAATCAGGATGGTTTGTCTAATTGAACTGTCTAGTCGATAATAAAATACAAATAAGTCTCAAAATTTCTACTAGATAGGTATGTATTAGTGTTACATGTTTTAAAATAAAGAAACTTATTTTATAATACGAATTGTAAAAATTAAAAAAATCGAATAATTCTTAATTTATTTATATTATTTACATATATTATTCACAAATGAATTTTTATAAAAATGATTTTTATAAAACGTTGAATAGTTAATAATAGGCAGTAGAATTCCTTAAGTATTAAAGTTCGGTAAAAATTTACCGACAACGTAATTTTTCCACAAATTTTTCAATTGCTCGATACCGGCTAAGCGTCATGGAATCTTTAAGCATTTGATGAAATCGCGGATCGTCTGATAAGAAGACACAAAGATGCCGGGCGTGTAGTCTAGTTTCGGGGTGAGCATCGCTAAGGAGCTCGCCAGCGGCTCTTAGCACAATGATACGCGGTTCAGGCGGAAGATCCAAAATTTTTGCTGGTCCGGCTTGTCTAGCCAAACGAGTTAAAGCCTGAGCAGCGGCTGCTCTCACTGGACCGGCACGATGTGTGGCCCCTTTTCTAGCCAAAGCCACTCCAGCCCGTGCAAAGCCGGCTCCACACGCAACTCTACCAAGTGAATTTGCCGCCTCTGCTCGTAAAAATCTATTGGCATCCGCACATCGCTCTAGCAACGCTCCAATTGCCTGTTCGACGTCGGGTTCTAAGATTTTCCCTCGATACTCGAACAGTGATCCTAAAGCGGAACACGCAGCTCGAGCTACCCTGGAACGCAACGATCTCACATGCGTAGAGGCAGCGCGGACCACAGCACGCCAGCTTGCTGCCGGTGCCCGCGCCGCCTCATCCATCGCCAACCGCTCCATTTCATTTAAACTTCTAACTATCGCTTCCCAATCTTCATGTCGCGACGGGAATATAGTCTCAGCCAGTGTAGTGCGAACATCTCGCTCTTGCCTTTTTGGAACTTCTTCCAATGATATGCTTCGTATCGAGTCGGTAGAAAAGAAACTCTTTGGACGTTCTAAAATAGATTTTTCGCTTTGAGTTCTAGAAATTGAAACTAGTTCTAATGGTTCTGATTTGTTAGATATTGTTTCAGATTTTTGTGAGACAGTGTCTGTGGAATTGTGGATATCGATTTGTTTTTCCAGTGATTTATCAGAGACGTTAAGACTTTGCAACGATTGACTTTTCTCAGAGACGTCCACGACGTGCAATGGCGGTGTACTGGGAACTTGCGTAATCGTTTGAATTTCATTAACATTTTTTTCAGAAGTTGGTTTGTCTTCTGGACTGTTCTCCGTCACGGGCGTTGATATAACCTTATGCAGTGAATTTGTGTCTGCACTGGTATCTCTGCAATAAAAAATTAAGATTATTATTTAATAATAAAAGTAGTTACTCGAGCTAATATTCGGCCATGTTACCGCGTACGTAGAGGTAAGTCAGCGACGAGGTCAGGGGCGCACAGAGGTGTCGGGCGTATGGGCGTGCCCCCGCAGCAGCACAACCGCCGCATACCACCACCGTGCACTAATTCAGCTCTGTAACTGACGCTAGCCACACTCACCCAGGCTAATATCTACCGACCAATCAATTTCTACGCATAACAATCAACTCCCCTAAACAATGGAAAAAAGCCTGGAAGCTACGACCTACGCTCTCTAATCAAATTCGCCAAGGAAGCACATTATGTGTTCTTCAACGTTATATAAAATAACATATTGTTTATGTAGATTTATTAAAGCGTAATTAACAAAGCCGATTTAGTTTGAATAATCGAAGTAGAACGATTTGACGATAGCAAAAATGGGTCATCTATGACGAGCGCCTTGAAAGGGCGTTGAGTTCGTAATAAATGTCGTTTCCAACACGCGATGTTATAAAATTTGGAGGTCCAAATATTTGTCACAAATTTCAATGAACTTTCGTCTCTGAATAGATAATAATAAAAATTAGTATGGTATTTCGAATCCGACCTGGTGACCCAAGAGAGTTAACTGGCGCTTGAGTGATGTGTGACCCAGCTAATATTGGTAACCGTTGTTCCTTTGGTTGCTAAGAAACGGATACAAACTATTTATCTGAAGAGTATTCTAGTCATTTGCTTCAATATTTCAATATTTAATTAGCTTGAAACAGTTTCTATACAATACAATATCAAATCAGAAATCGATTTATGCAAATATTTAATTAAGTCCATTACACCACCAACTCGGTATAAAGTATACTTAACAATTTCTATGAAATAATAATTGTAATGATTATTTTACAACTAGTGACAGATTAACAGACAATTTATTGGTGATCTTCATTTCTAGGTACAAACGGATAACTTCATACCTGTATTCTCTACAGTCAGTTATTTATTATTAATTGATAAGGTAGTTCGATTAGGCTTAGACACTAAGGTGTCTAATAATTACGGCCAAGTATTTTTTTTATTCTGTAGCGGACAACGGAGCAGGTGGGAGACCACCTGCTCCTGCTCTATATAGGAGACTATATGGTAAGAGAACACTGCGCCACAGTCTGTGCATTGGTTGGGTTACCGGCTTTTTAAGCCGCTTAAGCGGCACTTTGAAGGACCTCCGTAATCTTCAATCACTTTGCGAAACACAGTACAAGTAACGTTTCACGCTGAGTATTCGATTTGCCCATGGTATTTCTTCGGTATATAATTCAGCATGGCTCTCCCACAGGTGCGACATTATTAAGATACTCGCCTGGCCGCTGTCAATCCTTTCCAGAGACCGAATAAATTATAATTTTTAATTGTCCGGACCGGGATTCGAACTCGATACGTCTCGCTTCATGATACACTTTTAAAAGCATTAAGCTACAAGGCTCTCGAATGTAAATACCAAAAGTTGCAAGGGATTAGAGACAACCCTAACTACGATACATAGCTTTATTCAATTTCAGAATGTACGTATACTAGATATTCTTATCTTAATTACAAACGAACACCGTATAAAATTAATATGTAAGATTCTAAATTATAGTAATTCAAAATAAATATATATTTTATACATATTTCGTGTACATTACGCGCGTAATTTGACTCTAATTTTCCATTTTTTATCTTTAATAAAATATTAATATAAAAGTTTTGGTTATCCTTCGGAAGAGCTTTCCAGATTAGTCATAAGTCATAACAGTGGTTTTAAGCATTAAGAATATAATATTAAATGAACTTACTGATCCTTGGAAGTCAGCGTTACTTCAAAACTTCTGCCAAGAGAGTAATTACCTGTAAAATGTATGTATTTTTATATCCATTATGAAAATAACGCAATTTAAATAAGAATTTATTAAAAGTATATTATAAATACTCAGTAATGTCGTGAATGTTGCCAATCCTCAGAGAAGGGAATTGAATTCATGCTTACATATTTTACAAAATTACAAGCTTACCAGGCAATGGTGCAGAGTCAGGTAAAGGCCTCAGTCTCCTAGGTCTCGGTACTGGGGCTGGGGTAGATCTGGCACGACGACGAGTTGGCACAGGTAGCTGAGAAGTTCTGCGAGATAAAATTATACGTAAATAACTGGATTAAGAAGGTTGTAACACAAGTTGCGCCAAATATGTAACAAACTGTAATCATTAATATTAGTTATGAATATAAACCTAAAATTTTGCTACTGTATTTTACGCCTAAAGAGTTATATTTAATAGTATACTTTATTATTTGTTAAACCATAACTTACCTTGAAATGTGACTTGGTACATTTTCCATTGGTTTGTTGAGTTTTTCTCGTAGCTTGTAACAAAATAATAGAACAATAACATCTCTGGCTTTTAAAGGAAATTATATTCTAATTTAAGAATTAATCACTTCAATCTCCATATTAAATTGTATCTTCTGAAAAGGATTAAATAAATGCTTTTGAAAAAATAGGTAAGTAATTGGTGTAGCTTTAACTACGCTTGTTTTGTGGCTCATTGCTTTATTAGTAGTGTAGGTAGTTATAAAGCAATAGTAGTAGGCAGATTTATAAGTTACTTATATTAAACAAGAAAAAGATACCTTGGTGCAGAAGTTCTCAGAATCAGACGTTGTGCCCAGTCGATGCCTAACAGCCGCTAAAACAGCAGCAGGTCCCGCCGCCTTGGCTAAGCACATAGCAGCCTGAAGACGAGCGGATTCCATCCTATTAGAATCTGTCTCCTGTGGGAATAGTTTATCTGAATGAGAAATGTGCCTGCTTCACTTCCATAGGCATAAGTCAACAACCCATTCATGAAATGTTACCACCATTCTTATTTTGTGTTTATTTCAATAATTGTTAAATGCTAATAAGGTGCTTCTCCTATAGGATAAGAGAACACCGCCACTCATGGACAACCGCGCGTGGTTGCGCGCGTAGTAGCGCGTAATTGTCGCGCAAGTAGGTATTATTAAATATATTCGTTTGTTTCCAACTTTGTGTAAAAAATGTAATAACATGTAACTTTTTTGTTATAAATAAATGTATTGTATATATTGGTCCTATTGTAACTAATTGTAACCGAAAATAAACTTCTATTTAATTATATTATATTTAAGTAGTTTTAATATATATTTATTAATTATTCTTAACTAAAAAACTTAATCAATATTGTGCATTGTTGATTAAGTTTAGTAATAAATTCTTGAGAGGTTCACGTTATGTTTTGGTTCAATAAAAGAAGTATGTTTTTAAAGAATTTACCGTGATCATATTAGGGTCAAATACTAGTTCGACAAGGTGATGTAGAGCGATTCTCTGTAGAAGTGCATGTGGTAATGCAGTAGGAGTTGGTTCTCGCGCGATCCTGCTTATGAGGGCTGGTAGGAGTTGTCGAACACAATTTGCACTTGCGTTCCGTACCATAGAGCAAACAACTCCCTCTGCTGGAGCTCTTGTTGCTGGTATCTGAAATGACAACGAATCTTTAAATAAGAATATTATTAAAAATGATAAAAAGCAAAAAAAATATATAATTATATTAAAAGTCAATATTATTATATAAAATTCTATGCAAATGTCTTTTACTCGGACAGCCGGCTGAAAAATCAAAATGGCGCGCCAAATGATTCGCGCCTTCCAGGGTAAGGTCATTCGAGTAAAACAAGTTGCGGGAGTTTCAACTCCGCGTAGGTATTAATGTCGGGACTTCGGAAACGCCACTAACTCGAAATAGGTATT